>JACYXH010000164.1:285000-365000 GCA_026745465.1 Lota lota
TGCATGTTGGTGCCAGTTTTACCAAGTAAAATACTTCTGACCACGATATACATTCAACAAGTTTAAAAATCAACAATATAGATAATGACATTGTTTAATAACATTGACGATTCAACTTAAAAGTTATTTCGCAAAATGTTATATAGTTGTTTGAGCTTTTACAAGACATACAGTACATCGTATAAATAGAGTCACAAATAGGTCACATTATGAAAAGATCCATTAACTGAGTTCTGCATGGGTCATTCAGCTCAACAGTTCTTTGTTCCCTGTAGTCTTCGGAAAGAACGAACAAAATCTCACACACTGCCTGAAATAAATGACCATACCATACCACTGGGAAAGTAACACTCTCACACCATGAGGTATTTTAAACTAGCTTTGCATCACTAAATTCATATTGCTAAGGTATAACACCGGCTGTTTGACATTAGTCCCAGCAAAGTTGAAAAAATAGCCTCTCAAATATTCATAGTGATAAGTCTTTTATGTACATATAACTACTATAGGCTCAGGAAAAACATAAATAACCTCTGAACTCAAGGTCAATCAAGCCCCTTGTAAACTAAAGCTTTGCATATATATATATATATATATATATATATATATATATATATATATATATATATATATATATATATAAAATCAACCATAGAAAATATCCTTACTGTACAAAGCCATATACAAATTGAAGGAGGCATTGTTTATCTCTGTAATGCTTCTTTGGACTGGCGAAGGAATAGGACAGGGGCAGGTAGCTGGCATTTCTTTCTCTTCTGTGCACTTCTAGCTAATTGGTAGATGCATGTATCAATATATCACATGGGAGCTTTTAGGTCTGGAACTCATCCCACTGTAGGGAACGGGCTGAAATGGGCCCGCATTTGAAAGAAAATACAGATGCAGTCAAAGCCGCTTGTGCTTACTGATTATATAATCATTTACAGATTCACATTAAGGTAGATTCACCTTTACAAGAATATTAGCTGTTTTGTACTCACAGTACAATACATAAAATCCGTATTACCAGGCCACTGTCCTCTGAGCCATACACAAGTTCGAGGATTGCTTATTATATACAATATGAGGAAGATAGCTTGACGTACTTTTGAGATGCTAGGTCTAAGCAAACCCTATTGCTTAAACCCCCAAAACTGTAAAAAAAAACACAGAAACTGTTGGGTGCTCCGTAAAGTTAGTCTTTACAGCCATTCCATTCTGAAAAAAAGATTTATACGTGATGGGATTAATGGCTGTGTGTTGCATATGAATGTGTGTATGGTGGTGGTGGTGGTGAGGGCGAGAGCTTTAAACTCTTTTAACTGCAACCGTTCTTGCTGGATTATTTCCCCCCGCCAGGCAGAGGGGTCCTCCGGGGGCCTCCTGCGCCCGTCGCCCCTGTCTCTGCGTCACGTGCGCCCCCTCCCTCCCTCCCTCCCTCCCTCCCTCCCTCCCTCCCTCCCTCCCTCCCTCCCTCCCTCCCTCCCTCCCTCCCTCCCTCCCTCCCTCTCTCCCTCCCTCCCTCCCTCCCTCCCTCCCTCTTGCTCTCCTTAGCAGCTGGTGGTGGTGGTGGTGTCCAGCAGCTGCTTGACCACGGCCGGGTCCTGCAAGGCCGCCGCCGCCGCCGCCGCCGCCCCCGCCCCTGCCCCTGCCCCTGCCCCCGCCCCCGCCGCCTTGGCCTGCCGGCGGTTGATCTCGAACACGTCCCACTCCTCGGACAGCAGGCCCTTGTTGAAGATGACGGAGGCCAGCCACGACACCAGCACGATGGACACCAGGGACGTGAGCATGATGGTGGTGCGGAAGGGGAAGTACTGAATCAGCTTGCCCCCGCTGTCCAGCCGGCAGCCGGGGAAGTGGATGAGCGGCAGCAGGCCGATGAGGGGCTCCCCGCTCATCAACCGCAGCACCATGCCCAGGACGTAGCCCACCGAGGCCCCGTAGCCGTTGGACACCTTGAAGAAGAGCACGCACACCAGCTGCGGGAACATGATGGTGTAGGACATGTCCACGCCCACCAGCCAGAAGACCAGCACGCTGTTGTCCAGGAAGGTGAGGGCGGTCCCCGCCAGCCCCACCACCACCACCGAGATGCGGATCACCCACTGCATCTCCCGGTCCGAAGCCTGGAGGAGCGCCAGGGAAGAGGAGTTCATAGTCATGGTTGATCATAAGAAGGTCATCTGTATAGAAGTGGGGCCTTTTAGCGCTGTGTCAAAAGAAACAAATTGTTTTAATGCCGTCAGTTATGCCAAAACTAATTTGAAAATAGAAAATAGCTAATTAGAAAATAGCTAATTATTTAGCTGGCAATAAAATAACTTTGTCACTAGAACATTCTTTGACTTTTGCACAAGCCCCTGCATTGCAATACATTGGACTGGTATGGAAACAATTAAACAAATCAGCAAGAGGCAAGAGGGAGCAGCAAGACATTACGAAACAAGATGCAAAGTAAAAACAGGCGACGTCTGAAAACTGAATGGCTCCATTGTTCTCTCACTGCATCTCGGAGCCAGTTCGCCGCCGCTGGTGAGATGTGTGTGTGTATGTGTGCACGTGTGTGTGTGTGTGTGTGTACATGTGTACATGTATGTGTGTCTATGTGTGTGTGTGTACTGATGAAAAGCTTAAGGTAACCAATGTAGTCCTCCAGGAAAATCAGTTTGAACCGTCGCTAAATAGCCTTAAGAGAAATTTCAGGTTTTTCGTTAAAATTATGAATTCTCCGGGGTTTCAAATGAAAGGAAAGCGAGTAAACCCCAGAGGTGAGTTGAGCTCATGCACCATAAAACGCTTTGTTTTCATGTGGTGGCGCTATGAAATATCAGCGTTACCACCAGGATTTGCCCTAAGCCATTCTTTGGCGTCAGCGGTCAAACAACAACAACAACAATCATTTCAACAATCAGTCGGGGTCTGGTTTCTAGTGTCCCCCGCTGGGTGTGTGTGTGTGTGTGTGCTGTCCCTCACCTTCTTCCTGAGGATGTTCTTGTAGATGTTGGAGGAAAACATGGAGGCAGAGGAGAGCAGGGCCGAGTCCATGGACGACATGACGGCGGCCGCCACCGCCCCGATGCCGATGATGGAAATGTAGGCAGGGGTGAGGTACTGCAGCGCGATGGGCAGGATGGACCCGGCCTGGCCGCGCTCGTAGGGGGTGGGGCTGCCGTAGCTGGTCGTGTTCCAGTCTGGAGGGAAAGGTGTGTGTGTACAATGAGTACAATTAATAATGTTGCTATCAACGAACATAAGGCTACAGCTTTCTGCCACTTCGCAGGAAGAGGAGGCTTCCACAAATGTCGCGGGACCTGGCGTGTCATTTCATGTCCCTAACTAATCTAGCCTTATGGGACATTTCCTTAGAATGGGTAACGGTGGGGCATCTGGCTCAAAGGATGTCTAGAGGCAACTGTTGACAGTGGACATCGGGGTGCGACCCAGAACATTTGGGTTGGGAGTCCATCGGCAACCATCCGCAAGACCATCCGGTCTTTATCTCTTTAAATATAAAGGTAGTAGCTAGTAGTTTTAAACTGCATCTGTGATGTCTGAAGAAAAGGAAGTAAGAAAGAAAGTGAATGACCTAATGTCATGTCATTTCATGTAATTAATTTTTTTTAATTTAATTTATTTTCATTTTATGTAACCTAACGTAATATGATGTACCTGTGGATGCTGCCACCGCTCCGATCAGTATGGAGGGGATGCCGAGCACCAGGCAGAACGCCGAGGAGGCGAAACACGTGACCTGGGCCTGAGTGTAGGAGGAGGCGGACAGGATCCTCTGGTAGAAAGCCTGGTAGGCCAGTCCGCCCAATGCCTGTTAAGAACACACAGCACATGTCGAGAAACAGGAAATCAGTCACACCGATTGGCAAATGTGCGGTCGTTCAGAAAGGTGACCACAGAGTATCCCTTCAGGACTTTTAAATGCAGCAGAGGATACAGCAGCGTAATCAAGCAGAAACACAGTGTCAACACACCCATGGGTGTGTGTGTGTGTGTGTGTGTGTGTGTGTGTGTGTGTGTGTGTGTGTGTGGTCATAGGCACACATTTTTTTTTTCGCAAGCCACCACAGGCCTGCCCCACTTACCAGCACCATGAAGTCATCGATCCACTTGCCAGCATCCTGGGGCTCCAACTTGCCAACCCAGGGAGCCTGGAAGGTGCCGTTGAAGGCCGTCAGCGTGATGTCCATGGAGTTGGGGTTGGTCATCATGAAGGGGAGACACACATACTATAGAGGACCACAGAAATGGGTTTTACAAAGTGAATACACAGAAATGTGTTAATACACAAAAACAATACCAAATAATAACAAACTAAAATGTTTTATTTATTTTAATAATAATAATATGTACATATATATATATATGGAGAGAGAGAGACAGAGACAGAGAGAGAGACACACAGAGACAGAGACAGAGACAGAGACAGAGAGAGAGAGAGAGAGAGAGAGAGAGAGAGAGAGAGAGAGTGAGAGAGAGAGACAGACAGACAGAGAGAGACAGAGAGAGAGAGAGAGTTATGAGCAGATTGGGGGATCCTCCATACCAGACTGACGAAAATAAGGATAAGCTGGATGACGTCTGTGTAGGCCACGGAGTAGAGTCCTCCGAGCAGTGTGTAGACAATCGCCACCACTGAGGAAATGATGATGGAGTACACATAGGACAGGTCCAGGATCACACTCATAGTTCCGCCTGTAGCAAAACGGAAAACACATCAGAACCTACGGATAGAGCGGGCAAGCATTTATTTCATGTCTTTTTTTATTGTATTCTTACTGTAACCTGTGTTACAGATATGTACAAGGGATGGGTTTTAGCTAAAGGGGCATGCAGCTACCATTTCAAATTGTGTTTGTTTTCAAGGAAAGAAAAGAAATGTTTCGTTCTTTTCCTCTTCCTAAAACACAACACGCATACATGCGTTGCACTCTTTTCAGGATACTTTCTCAAATGCATTCTTAATGATTTTGTTTACTATGAAACTTGGCAACAAAATTCCCTTTGTTATTGCACCGTCCATATGCTTTACTGTAGGTTTAGCAAAAACAAAAACAAGAGAAAAGTACATACATTTTGACCGGAACACATTCACCTTCCTAATTCTTTAAGTTAAGACAGTTAAGACGTAAAATGTGGTCTACAATTAAGCATACGTAGCTTTAGTTCAAAGCTTTTGGTAAAGGCAAATGTGAGCTCAGCTACGCAAGAAGGCCAAGTGACGGAGCAGAGAACAACAACACAAAAACACATAACAGAAGCAGCCTATTGATTGTGAGTCACCAGACATTTCTTCTCCCTCACGGGTTAAAAAGGCAATCAACCTTTTTGTCGTTGCTTGATACTTTAACTGTGCGACAATAACATCGATGATCATTGAAAAAAATTAATAAATATATAAAGTAGTAAAAAAAAAAGCAACAACAACAACAACAACAACAACAACAACCTAAAGCAAGATAAGTAGATAAAAGACATCTGGTTACTCAAACAAGGCAAGCAAAGCGTCACTACCTTCACCGTCTCTTCTCCCATATTGCCAGGGTCCCCCCAGCCGCAGCCTGCAGCCTGCAGCCACAACAACGCCCTTAAACAGAAAAGTATCAGATCGGCACCATCGATCGCTACCAGTTGTACCCCCCCCCCCCCCTTGCTGACCTCTGACCCTCCCCCCTTACCCCTTACCCTTACCCCTACCCCGCCCCGCCCCGCCCGACCCCCACCTCCCCTCTGCTTCTCCTCTGGCCTCCTCTCGGTCCAACCTGCAATAGGATTGGATTAATCTTTGGTTATGTGGACTGGCGACACTCTGTGTGTGCCTGAACGTTAAGCGACCCACCCATCCGTTGAGGTGTGGCTTGAGGTGTGCGAGGGGAATGATGCATGTTAATGATCCAAATTTTAGGTTACGGTTGAAGTCACAATGTGTAACATTTTATCAAGCTCGTCGCTTAATACTACCTGGACTAGTCAATGCTGATCGAAATTGATTTCAATAATGCTATGAATGCAATGAATAAAATGGCCCGTTCCTCTCTCTTTGTTTACAAGAATCGTACTATCGACAACCCCTCCCACTCACGCCACCCACGCCAGCCGAGCTACGCTAGTTCACGTCACACAGCTGCACGGCCAGTTAGAGTGGACAGAACACTGTTATTCAGTATTTGTTTTCCTTTTATTAAGTCACAGTTACTTACTGGGAGGGGCTCAATCGTACACATTGCGACTTTAAGAATTGAAGCGTTGACCCCCAGTTTGGTCTTTCTCAGCACTGTTTTCCCTAAACGTGTCTTCCTTCTAGTTTGTCGTGAGAGAGGTCTCATGCTGTGCAGGGCTGAGCCGAGCCAAGCTGTGCTGTGCTGACCTCGGTGGTGCTAAGTTTAGCATGGTGGTAAGAGGAGGAATTAGATTTAAGGGTCTCTGGGGCTTATTGAGGTGGACACCAGCGTTGCAAACGGAGAGTGAGCTGTTCAAATACCCTCCGTGTCCTTTTTTAGACATGCCTGTTATCCAACCAATCAAGCACCCTCTCCATAAAATGTGCAATCCCGCCTACTGCCCAGAGGAACATTAAACACTCAGTGCCCCCAACCCCTGCCCAGTCTACCAGGCATCTTTACTTTTCGGCCCATCTCCTCTCTGAGCAGATATTCGATCAGAGCTGATTGTGTTTAATGGCCCTCCAATGGCAAGCTCACACGATTTTGATTCTGTGAGTGTGTGTGTGTTAGTGCCTGTATACGAGGACATTTCTACCGCACTGACTTCGACGTAATGTGCCAATTTGCAAGTCGTGACAACACACACACACACACACACACACACACACACACACACACACACACATACACACACACACACACACACACACACACTGACAAGCTCCTGTGCTAAGCCCTATCAGCTCACTCTCCGAAGTTTAGAATTCTCGTTTGTGTATGTGTGTGTCTGTGTGAGCGTGTGTGTGTGTGTTTGGGCACTCACAGCAGACAAGTCCAGACCATAAGCAGAGTGGCCCATGGGCATTGACTGGTTTTCGTAGGCTAAATTAGATTTGAACATAAATGGCATTCCTCTATGCCATGCTAGCACTTTCTGTGGAGCATCAGCACAGCTTTGCATATTAGCTTGGTGACTCGACACGGCCAGAGTCTGAGACAGCCCTTTGTACTGAAGTCCCTCCTCTGTCCTTGTCATTGTGCATATATATATATACTTGGAGACATACATAAATAAACAGTGTGAAGTCTTTTCCTCCCTCTGCTTTCATGGGTCAGAACCTTGACATAGCGATAGGGAAGAACTGTAGTGACAAGAGAACCGTGGTTTGAATAATTGATCACCTTTCACAATCAACAGGCTGCTCGTTGTTTAAGGCCCTCTTTTAAAAAAACACTGGAAAAGAACAGAGTGTTAACACACAAGAGAACATGACGCACGCGCACACAAACTCACCGCACGCACGCACACGCATTTCCTCTGCCATCATCACACACTAACATCAAACTAAAAGGGCACTCTCAATGCCCACACACATCTATGTGCATGCATGTCAGCATACCACACACACACGTGGACACACACACACACACACACACACACACACACATGCACGCACACATACACGCACACACACACGCACGCACACACACACGCACACACACGCACGCATGCACACACACACACACACACACACACACACACACACACACACACGCACACACACATTTCATCTAGAATATCAGGTTAGTGTCAGTGAATGGACTTTATTTTGTAGAGATGAGATCCTTTGTGTTTCTTATTAAAACCGGCAAAGACGAAAGCACCTGGCATCTAAAAACGAATAGCAGACCTTATGTTCTTGTGGCTGGTAGCGTGATCAACATGCCTGTTTGCTTTTGTGCCTACACACTTGGGCATTGGCTTGCGGGCCTCTGCGTGTCTTCTTTGATTGTGATGGTTTGCCGTGATTCTGTGTCATCATATGTGTGTGTGTGTGTATGTATGTGTGAGCGCGTGCATCTGTGTCTGGGACTACACGTGTATGCAAGATGAGGATATGAGAAGATAAGATATATCTTTATTCCCCATGGGAAGTGAACCTCAGTCGCAACGGCAACAAAGAAAGGCAAACAGGCAAACCCCAGACCGAAAGGCCAGGTTACGAACGAAGCGCAGAGCTGCTGTAACAGCGCAGCCGCCTCCACAGGTCCAGCCACTACCACTACCACTACCACCACCAGCATTGCAGCTACCGCTACTGCTACCACGACTGCTACTACTGCCTGTGTGAGCCAGTGTGAGGGATCTTACCTAGGCTGACCAGGGTGCGCGCCACCCACAGGACGTCGGCCACCAGCGCAGGGATGATGAGGGCGCTACTGAGGACGTCGCCGTACTTGATCTGGAAGGGGTCCATCATGGTCAGGTACTTGTTCTCCCTCATCGGCTTCGCAAAGAATATGCCACCTGGAAGGGTTTGGGGGTTGGTGGGGGTGGTGGTGGTGGTGTGTGTGTGTGTGTGTGTGTGTGTGTGTGTGGGGGGGGGGGGGGGGGGGGGGGGGGGGGCGGGGCGTTGGAGGTCAGTGAAACTAAAGGAAGACATTCGACCACGAGGAGTGAGGATGTGGTGATGGGGGGGTCGGACATTAAACGTGAATGACATAACATTATGGAGAAAGAAAACAAGTGTTCTGTCGTGATAACGCGACACCTCCAGACAGAACCCCCCCCTGTGGTTTGTGGTTCCGCTTGCACTCACGACCTAACAATGGACAAGGAAGAGAAGCGGGGGAAGCACATACGCGGTTTGCTTTCTTTGTCAGGGGATGTGTGCGCTAGCGTGCAGCTTTCCACTGCCCCATGGGCCAGCCAACAGGTGTTTGAGGAAACACTCCGTTTCCTCAAACTGATTTATTACTGCCCCGTAAGGTCAAACCAATACGATAACCACGGGTTAGGACAACCCATACGTGCATACGGTAAGGATTGTTACATGCGGCTAACTGCCCCTGGAATTGCGAGGAACTGCTTAGGACAAAGTGGGGATTGTTTGCCTGACTGTGAACGCCGACGTCTGTTGCATGAAGAACCCCAGCTAGCAATGGACTGCGTTTCCCCCAATTCCTTTGGTTCTATCTCGATCGAGAGCCCAGGGGGATCGGTGGCCCGGTCAGCACATGCAATCTGTTGCAGTAAGAGCAAACAGCCCAAAGTGTGTGTTTTTGACTTCCAGATTGTTGTTTGACTTGAGATTTAGCGTCTGAGGGGCAGTGTGTCGTGGCGACTGAGAGACAGGATAATGTGTTTTTGCCGAGCATGGCCACCGCGCGACAGGCCAAAGTGAATCCCGGGAACAGCTGGGTATTTTTAAGACTTTTTATTGGACTCGTGCTCCAATCTACGTCGGCGAGAGTCGATACAAGGACCGCATTGGCGGCGTACGTTCCAGCTCTCTGACGTGATTTCATCAAGGTATGTCGTTCAAAGTATGTGCACGCGTGCTCTATTCTTGAATCGCTGACGTATAAGACCAGACAAAACCGCGAGGCTTTTGCCCTATTTGTGTCCTCATTATGCGTACATTGTCTAATGCAACGCGGGATCAGCTGTCCTCGTTCTGGAGACACGCGGTGGCCTCGAACGACCCACTGGGCATTTCACCCAGCCTGGGGGGCCATGTTGTCTTTGCCTGTGGGGGGGGGGGGGGGGGGGGGGTTTCACTCACCGAGGAAGAAGGTCAATATGTAGGGCACAGGCATGAGGGCCCAGACCAGGCCCAGCGTGGGGTTGTACACCGCCTCGGCTATTCCCAGGATGAATCCTCCGCCAACCCAAGTAGCTGGAGAGCACAAAACAAACACATGGGGGGGAGGGGGGGGGGGGGGGGGGGGGGGGATAAATCAATCACGATCTTTCATGCAGGCTTAAATAATCGCACGATCACATTTTGCACACACACACACACACACATGCACACACAAAAGCACGCACACATGCACACACTGTCAAAACGCACACGCACACGTACTCACACCAAAATGCTCAGCATTTGTTGGCCCCTACCACCCTTCCGGCTGCCGTTTTAAATAACACGTTGTTCTCGATGACTTGCCTGGTTAAATAAAGGTTCAATTAAACAACACACCCACGCGCCCAGCCCTACCAGTGAGGGTGAAGATTCCGACCATCAGGTTGATGTTGCGTCCTGCCAGCAGCGTGATCTCCATGCCGTCTCCAGTACACTTCTTCTCCTCCTTCTTGGAGCGCATGGACGCCCAGATGCCTGTGGCCAGGATGAGCACGTAGAAGAGGCCCATTACCACCAGGCCGGGCACGTTCAGAGCCATCGTGGCTTCTGTTGCCGGGAGGAGGAGGAGGAGGAGGAGGAGGAGGAGGAGGAGGAGGAGGAGGAGGAGGAGGCTAAGATGAAAAAACAAAAACAGGACAGTTATATAGAAAATACACATACACACAAACACACTTTGCACTTTACAAACTTGCAATAATTTTCAGGGCAGAGGAGAAGGGTGAGCAAACAAACAAAATGCTTGTACATGTATGTCGAGCAAAAAAAAGAGAGGCCTCCATAACAAGGAGGAAGCGCAAATGCGAAACAGTGCTGGCAGGAAATCAAAAGCAGGTACTCTAGTGAATTAAGAGCGGACGGGGGTTCAGACGTGGGCCTTTCCTAGAAGTGGTTAAAAAGAAGAAAACACCAATAACTTTTCCACCCTATGACTTTGCTTTTGTTGTGTCTGTTTTTGTTCCTTTCGTAATAATGGCTGGCAGAGAGTTAGAGTATAGTGAGGCGGGCAGAGGAGGAGGAGGAGGAGGAGGAGGAGGAGGAGGAGGAGGAGGAGGAGGAGGCCATGAAGAGCGCAGGAGAGAGGGATGGGGGTAGGGTGGGGTGGTTGGGTGGTGGTGAGGTGGAGGTGGTCTCACCATACGCTCTGCAGAGCTGACAAGATGGTGGACACAAGTGGTCCCACCTCTCCGGCGGCAGGTAGGCCCAGGGGCTAGACCCCCACCTCGGGGAGCGAGCACAACTCAGAGAGCCATGTTAGTGTGTGTGTGTGTGTGTGTGTGTGTGTGTGTGTGTGTGTGCGTGCGCGTGTGTGTGGGTTGGCGTGGATGCATGTGTGGATGTGTGTGTGTGCGTGCGTGTGTGGGTGTGTGTGGATGTGTGAGTGGGTTTGTGTGTGTGTGAGTGCTAGAGCGTGTGTGGGTGGGTGTAGGTGTGTGTGTGTGTGTGTGTGTGTGCATGTGTATGCATGCTAGTGCGTGTGTGTGTGCATGTGTGTGTGCGTGCAAGTGCGTGTGTGGGTGGGTGTGCATGGTGTGTGTATGGATGTTTTCGCCGAACATGTCGTTTCGTGTGTGTAGCCGACTGTCAGAAAGACAGTATATGAAGACGTTAATCCTTTAGGCTTTGTACATCAGAATGCATCACAGGATGTTTTGTTGGTAATAATCCACCATTTTGAGAGGACTCAAGAGATTTATAGTATTGTGAAATCTTAAATCAATGTCACTATACCGTAAGCTAGGCTAATGCAAGATTAGTTTGGCGTGTTTTGCATAACAAACGCTGGGGCAGTTTCCAACACAACAATGTCTTCCCATAATGACACATAATACTACCAGTACAATAAGTAACATTCAAATGCTCTCCGTGTAGACCTCGAGGTTTCACAGAAGTAAATGTCGACACCTTGTTTGCCAGTTGATTGATTTTCTTGTTTTGCAAATATTGCAAAAAGGCAGTTTCTTTCAAATTAGACTTTTGTTTATTGATACTGAAGTCAGCACATATCACAGGTAAACAGTCATTATTCCCACACACAATAGCATTTGGTTTTATTGCCACGAAAACATTCCTCGCAACCAAGTGGAAACCACAAATAATTGGATACAGAAAGCCGTGGCTCAAACTGTAAATCGTCAGAGAAAAAGGATGCCTCTTATGCACAGATCTTAAAGAGAGAGCGCTCAATGAAAACTAATGACTGGGATCTCATTACCCTCCACCCGATGTCACCTTTTCATTGACATGGGGTGAAGCTCAAAGAGAATGAACTATCGGCCAGAGCGTTTGGTTTTAATGATACCTTTACTTTAATGGCACCTTTTTCGTACCTGAAATGTCACTGAAGGAACGCCATGGCCTTTCTCTCATCTCAATGACCTTTCACAGGGTTAAGGAGTGTCCAAGAAACTCAACATTTCCCACAGAGATCCCACAGAGTTGACCTCCATCAAGAGGAAAGCGAAATATTTGATGTATGCGTACATGAACTCTGCATTCTATATATTTATCTCGCTTGTCATTTGTTTTATTATTGTAATAATACAACAAAAACAACATCCATAGTTTACATCGTAACCCAGCACTTCAGTCAGAGGCAAAACAAGAGATTTGGAGATGTTCCAGAGGCCGTAAAAAGGTTGATGAGGCTCTGCACGCAGCAGAGGAATTCTCAGTGGTACGGCGGTATTGTTTCCAGAGTGCCCATGGTCTGAGTGCAAAACAAAACATTGTAGAGGGCATACATGAGGGACACTGTGTTCCTAAGCTCCATGAAGTATGGAGTCTATTATTATTATTATTATTATTATTAAATGTGCAATAAAGTACATATTTTCAGGGCCATTGGATAATGCTTGTATCTGTCTCTATCCTAATCGCTTACGACTTGTGAGTCAGCCTCTCATTTCCTCCGATTTGAGCTAACCACTGACTACTATGTGCTTCAATGTGAGATATTGTGTAATGACTAGCATGCAGCTACACATGCTCAGAGAGACGAGAGAGAGAGAGAGAGAGAACTGGAGTCACTCTACATCAGATCTTGATCACAAATCAACTTAATGACACATCAACACATATTGTCCACAATTCTCTAAACAGAATCTCAAAGTAAACCTTTTTCTTTTTCAGACTGTCTTGTTATTCACATTGCCCATTCTCTCTTTCTTTCTCTCTTCAATCTCTCTCTTTCTCTCCCACTCTTTTCATCATCTCGGTCTATCTCCCTCCAGTGCTACAGAATTTGCTGTGCAAATATCTGGGGCGATGGGCTGAGCGGCTGCAGGCTCCCAAGATCCTACTGTGTCTCTGCGTTTGGCTCTGCGGCCCAAACACACCAGCCAGCCAATCCAGCAGGCCCCCAGACCCCACCCTGCTGGATCCCACCAGCAACCACACGCCACAATTTGGTTACATACCCAGAATCTGCCCTCTGGCAGGCTGGTTACAGACGACAGGGTTGTTGATATTTGACAAGAATCATTAAGTGTTGTGCACTATAAACTCTATTAACTCACTGTAAATAGCATTTGGGGGTAGTTGGCGGGCTGGCTTGGCTTACAGACTTCTGGTTTAGCCCAAATGTTAAGTGGAAATATCCCACTAATACAGTGCCATGTACTGCGGTCAAGCTTCTACGTTTCAGCAAACACTGAAAACACGTATAAGCCGACACTCTAAATATATGACAATGTTTAAACAACCGCGTTTCAAATACTTCCAAATGCCCAGCCAAAATTGCCTGTGTGGAGACTACATGGAACTACACACTCACTACAACACAGTTGTGCACAGAGACAACCGTACCACCCACTAAAGATGGACAGCGGAGTGCAGTGTCACATGCATCTCCCAATCGTTGTGTGTGAGTGTGAGAGTGAGTTGAGTGAGAAAGAGAGAGAGAGAGAGAGGGTTGTGTGCGTGTGTGATTTGGCAGTTTTGATATTATGGGTTGTAGAAAGTAGCGGGAGTTCCAGTAGCCCCCAACCAACAGGTATGTGCTGGAGTTTACTTGGAATACAAGTTCCATTTAACTCTTAACAGGTGAAGTAATCTTTCTTTTCAGCTGTCTACCTCAAACCTGTCCAGGAATTACTCACTCTACACCCTCCCTCCCTCCCTCTCGCTTTTCCTCTCATGCCCTCGCGCTCTCTCTCTCTCTCTCAGTACTTTTCCATTAGGTCTGTTATTCGCTTACAGCGTGTTCTGTCCACTCCCATTCTCTACGGCTCTTCAGCTCCATTGTTTGGCAAGGTTTTTGATGTTATCATTTTGCAATTTGGATAATTTCCCAAGGACCACAAAGATACACACACACACACACACACTCACAACCACAAAGATACACAGACAACACGCATACACGCACTGACACACACACACACACAGACACACACACACACACACACACACACACACACACACATACACTCACACAAGCACACACGGAGCTCTGTCATAGGGGGCCTGTGAAAAGGGACCCCACTCTGTACCAGACAAAAAACGTGTTATCTTTTGTAGAGCATCAAGCAGAGTACGAAAGACGGTGCTGACAAGAGCAGAGTGGCAAAGCCCACACTTGAAGTTCAGCCCACTACAAGCCTTCCTTCCGTGCCTGCTGTCTGTCCTTAAAGATCGACAGCAGCGACACAAACACGTCACTGCTTCTTCTTGACTACTTTTTTTCTCACTCTTGGGATGATAGTCTTCCGTCTCGCGACCAAAACAAAAACGCACAAGTTAAATCGGCAAGCATGAGTTTTTTAAAACATCACCACAATTACCCCTCGAGCCACTGTTGTTTGTTTTACACATTGCAACGCTTATGCAGTCAACCAAATTATGGTTTTCTTGGTCACAGGTAGAATCCCTGACATAATGATCAAAGAAAAAACAAGATGCCGAACGCATGCAGATTCATCTCATGCAACACATGTGAGTGACTCTATATATACAACAACAGCATCAAATCAGCAACTACAACTACAGCAACATCAGAAGCAGAGAACAAGTAAAAGAGAAGTATACAACTTTGTATCAGGAGTGTGCGCAATTCAAAAATATTCATATATAATTTCATCAAAGCATTATTTCAATATCACTTTCTGAACACCGGCTGAATTTTGTTTAATTGTATAACATTATGACTCTCCACTGCAGCCTTTTTCTCAGGAAGAGAGAGAGAGCTGGGGAAAATTACAGCTTATAGATGTATAGGTACAGTGCAGTTACTTTACTTACTAACATAGGTGACCCCTTCACCAAGAGTGGCCATCCAAGAAAGCTTGGTAGGTTTGTGTGCTTAACTAGGCACACGGGTCCCCTCTAAAGGCTATTTCTAGGACAGGCATGCACTATTGCTTCAGAGTACTGACAAAAATAGAAATATAGCATCAAGAAATACATACCTAGTGTTCAACAAATGACGTGGAGACGAGGAAGTGGCTTAGCTCACACAGATTACTCAATTCAGTTCAGGAAATAGATGCGCTGAGTGAGATAATCACCAAAAGATGGTGTGTGCAATACAAAAAAAAAAAAAAGGTTATCACAGCTTTAAAAGTTGTGAGCCCAATAGGAATAACACTTATATATTTTCAAATGAAAACAAACGTGTCTTTTTAAAATAAAGCTCTGGGGGTTCTTAGAAGCCACACAGGAATGATGTGCGAGGTGTGATGGAACACTCTAGAATAAGTGATCTGCCCTCTGCTAGATATAAGTCATGGGAGGGGTGGGAGCCGTGTCATATGACACGAATTGCAGGATGCTGCCAATAGCCTGTTTCTGTTTGGAGAGCCAATTAGCGCCCAGCATATGGCCATCTCAGCCCCTTTTCACATTCGTTTTCAAAATATAATTTTCAACACTGTATCAATGCCATACTAATGGTATACAAGAGATTAGCTCAAATCATTTAAGACCCTCAACTCATAACAACATAATTTGCCCAACCTCTTGCCCACTTTCTTATTTTTCTGCCTCGAGAGAGGCGTGTCTGCGTGTCTGTGTGTGAGAGAGAGAGAGCGAGAGAGGCAGATGGAGAGCGAGAGAGACAGCGGCAGAGACAGACAGAGAGAGTTTGCATTCACATGGGCCTGTGATCCTCCTCCTTATCTTGCACTGCAACAAAGACTTGTCTGTTAGACTTGAGCACATCAGTGTATATCGAGCGTTTACCGTACACCGGGGAAAGCTAAGACAGCTGGTGAGAAGCGAATGTTGATAACACTTTTAAATGTATATGTATGTATGTGTGTGTTGGGGTGCATTTTTGTAGGCTCTCTCAATGTGGTAGAACAATTTGATTTGACTTCACATTTACAGCCAGATCTAACTGCCGAGCTATATTCATCGCTAACGTGTTTGTGCCCACACTAATTGTAGCTAAAGCAAATGTTTATGTGCATGACAATGTGTTGTCAATAAATGTGGTGGTTCATTTTAAATACTAGTCTCTCCTGATTTAAATAGAGGAAGAGCACAAACAAGTTGATGCAAGAGGGATTACAATAAATGGTAGAAATGGGCACACCCTTCTTATCTTTGCAAACACATAAGTTTTAATGGTTATCACAAGCTTTATCAGAATAATTGGGTCATTACATCAGGTGGCCTATGCAAACACAGAGCTATGTTTCTCTAGCTACACATTGTATTACTGAGTTGTCTTTTACTTTTTGGATATGTGGCCACCAGAGTGCGGCTAACCGACTGTTTCACTGAAATTGTAACGTTTGGGGTTTACAGGCATGTCGAGCGTAGGTGTGTTAAAGTGCTTCCTCCTTACAGCAGTCGGTGCACAGCATGACCCAAGGTCTGAGCTGTCATTGCATCATACCCCGACATTTGCTTATTCGCAGCTATTTATGGTCCCGTATTTGTGAACACAGAAGTGAGATAAAGGCCTATCAAAATTGATATTTTATTTTCTTTCTTCCTTTCCTGCAGTGCAACAGTGCCTAGCTGTGCAGTTTTAATACAACTCTGGCCCTTTAAGAGTCCCCTTCCTGTACAGATACAAACCCAGGGTTGTATGTTTATGTCTCTGTGTGTGTGTGTGTCGTGTGTGCGTGTGTGTGTGTGTGTGTGTGTGTGTGTGTGTGTGTGTGTGTGTGGGGGGGGGGGGGGGGGGGGGGGGGGGTTCTCCTGTCCGCTTCATACTGGGTTGAAGGCAGAAGGGGTAAGAGGAGTACACGACACAAAGTGGAGCTCTCTTTGCACCTCCTCTTGTTCTTCTTGCTCTTTCTTTCTCATCCCTTTGATTTCTCACTGGGTTGATGTTGTATAAAGGTGGCTCTTTTGTAGTCTCACAGATCACACCTTTCACTTTCTGCATCTCCTACTGGAGCACACATGGCTTCACAAGCCAGAGCACTTCTGCTGCGTTTCCCAGCAACTGATGAGATCAAGGCAGAAACCTGGCCTGGATCCACTCAAGGGGGTCTCGCTGGGTAACTCACACCCCTAAAGTCACTAAGCAAGTCACCACAAAGCCTGCACTCACTTGACTCATAAATAGTACATGCATGTATATAGATACTTGTTTTGATGTGAAATTTATCATTTGCATGTACACAACAATCATCGTTCATCCAGTTCAATGTTTAATACGTAACCAGGTAATGGTTGTCATGCTCTGACAGATATTAGACATTCACATTACCCTAACATAACCAATGCTATTTGTAAGCGGATACAAGCCTATTAGTAAGCAGCATTTAACCAGAATTTTGACTTTTTAACATTTCTTGACATTGACCTTGATTTCTTATATTCAATAAACAAATGGAAAAACCTGAATCAGTAGTAGTAGTAATAGTAGTAGTAGTAGTAGTAGTAGTAGTAGCAGTAGTGATCCGGAACACCATTTCATCTAAAGAGGAAGTTGCAAGAATAATTATTTCAAAATAAATGTTTGATAATGTGACATACTGGAAAAAGCATTAGGTAAACTGACCGGTATTGGCTAATGCTGGTAAATCGGCTGTTTGGTACGTGTGGACATACTTTGAAAAATGTAATGGAAGACAAATTCCAGCTTTTTATGTGCGGCTTCCGACCAGTTGATCCAGTTATTCTTGACCAACTCTCTGAACAGAAATGAACCAAGTCTTCATAACAATATGTGTACATTTACATTTAGGGCATTTAGCAGACACTTTTATCCAAAGCTACTTACAATAAGTGCATTTGTCAGAAGAAAGAGAAACAACAATATATCACTGTCGGTACAGTAAGGATGTTCACAGAACAAGTGCCAGGTTAACCCATTCCCCCGTATACAACAAAGATAGCTAGGATAAGATGCTACACAATGCTAAGTACTATTTTTTAAGTGCCAGGACGTACAAACATACAATAAGTGCGTGGAGGGGTGATTTTAGGAGAGTAAGGAAGGAGAGACGGTGGGGGGTAAGGAAGGAGGCTATGCAGAGTCCAGGTGAACTCTGAACAAGTGAGTCTTGAGTCTTTTACGGAAGCTGGCGAGTGGTTGGCGATGGAGATACCGCAATGTCCTCGACAGTGACCAGCAAGTCTACTCTGTGCCTCAGTACTTAGTACAGGTCCATGCCGGTGTATTGGGTAACCTGCCATCCTCCTGTTGTGTGAGGCCTCACTTGGTTGGTATCCATTTGGCTATAGCGCCCGGCATAATTTAACATAAATGAGACAGTCTCACCTCCTCTTGGTTACAGTAACGTGAGAGAAGTTGTAATGAAAATATTAACATTTTGTGTTGTAATATTATATATATCAGGGCTCCTGGGCCAGATGGGTTACCCATAGAGTTCTATAAAGTGTTTGCTGACCAACTGACCCCTATTTTCAATGTTAATGTATGATGAAGCCTTTTCTGATGAGAAGTTTCCCATGACACTCTCAAGCCACAATCTCTGTGTAATTGAAAAGGAATAAGAACCCATTGGACTGTGGTTCATATCGGCCAATTAGACTTCCCTCCTGTGACTATAAGATTCTCACTAAAGCTCTCTCACGTCGCCTGGAAGATGTGATTCCCTCCGTCATTAATCAGGACCAAACCGGTTTCATTCCAGGACAATCTTTTTTAAATATGCTTTGACTACTCAATGTCATGATTTCTACCTTTCTACCCACTCATCCCTAACCCCAGCTGTTACCTTAATACAGAGCTGTCCAAGCTGTCCAGAGAGAGAAAGGGTTGGATGACCAGAGATACAGCTACGGTGAGGTACAGTATGACACACGTTAAATCATTAGTGTAGAGCTATCAAAGGAAACCTGAAGTCAACCTGATTCTAGGATCACTTTTCCTTATTATTTTACATGATCTTTAGCCAACACACAAAGACATATTCTTCTCACACATCTTCTTGCCCGAGAGATTGGAATCAAGCCGTGTTGCTCTACCATTGTCTCTACTATGTACCGCATGTCAAGGGGTGTCATGCGGTAATTATGTGGTGGATGGCAGCAGGGTGTTGAGAAGTTTGACAGCTTCTTCCCCCAACCTGCCACGGACTGCTGCCATCCACCACAGAAGCGCCCCACCCCCCCACCATTACCTATTTTATATCTGTCTTTATCAATTTTATTCTGTCAATTATGGACACCGCTCTTTAAAATCAGAATCAGAAACAATGGATAGACCGATCTACGCAATCACAGAAGCTTGTGTGTTTTTCCGCAAGAGGAAGTGAGTGAACGTGGTATATTTCCAATTCATCACATGTTCAGAAATCAGGTGAGTCATGTGATTGTCATGAGGTATATGCCTAATTCCTCACTAAGAATCATGAACCTGTTAATGCATCATTTTGACCAATTACTGAAATAAAAACGGTGTTTAGATGATGGAAGCCTAAAAAAAGACAATTCACTTTATTCTAATATCACACACATCTTCATGCATAAACTATCAAACAAAAAGCCAACATCCCACACTATTGAGTCCCCTTCTGTTTCACGAAGCAGGTTGAGAAATCATAAACATGGGTAGGATTGCTATGAAGAGAGTTAGGCTTATTGCTAGTTAAAGGCGCTGTAGGTGCTATTTAAGAGCTATTATTTGAGTGTTGTTGGAAATGGCACTTGTAGTATACTGGGTTGGCTGAATAAATAGCTGATGATATTCCAAAATGGCATATCAAAAACAAAACCTCAAAAGGGAAGGTCTTTAACCTTGAACAATGACACTGTGACACACCGTTTGTCACCATCACAACAACATACATAGAGGTTTCAAAGAGGAATTATAGTGACTACTATCTTTTAGATTATTGGCAGACGCTATGATGACAAATATGTTTTTCCCAGAAGACTACACTGGAAAAGGCTCACTGAAAGACGGCTTCACTATAATAAGTTGATGCACATCGTGTTCCCCTATGCTTTCAACACCAAATATGAGGATTGATGACATGTACAGGCGTATATAATATTTCATTATTTTACACAAATTTTGACACAAAGACACACACACACACACACACACAGACACACACACACATGCTGATGCAGGCAATCTTGGAACACTTATATAAACAACCCATATGTAGATTCAGGAATTGGCAATGTAAAGCGTGCAGAAAAAAAGATGCCGAGACAGTGTAACTAAATTAAGCTAGCCAGAGATCCTTTTTTTTTTTTTCAATTGTGAACAAAATTCATGTTGTTGCAATAAGAAGGTACAAAAGTTGTAAAGTGCAGGTTTAATGTATATCATAACCTGATTAGCCTTGACAACTGATACATGTTCACAATATTTATGTAAAACAATGCAGGTGATGGTTTAAAGGTAAAGGCCTAACACTGCTCACTGCCCACGCTCAGCAGAATTTGCCCCTAAAGACAGAGGGGCTTGTGTACACCCAGTTAACATCAACGAGAACATGCAAGCCACCGGCAGAACCAGCCCTAGAAGGGACAGGGATAGTTGCAGATTTCCTGACGCAGTGAGTAGTGGAAAAGTAGTGGAAAGGTAGTGGAAAAGCAGTGGAAAAGTACCAGGGGTGAAATGGAGGGGGTCTAGATTTGAGGACACCCTTCCAATTAATAAGCAAAAGGGGACTTATAATACACTTATCCCATGTATCTTCAACACAAAGAAAACATTTATTTACTCTTAGTAAGAATATTTAATTCATTTTCAGTTTTTTTCGCATTCTATTTATACAAATGATTTGTTTCAGCCTAAAAGTGTCAAACATTGTTCAACTGTATGCATTTGGTATAAAACTGTAACAAAGAATGAGATCATAAGTTCATGCACCTGCTGGAGTTTTTTTTTTTTTGCCTTGAGCAACAAGTGGCAATTAGGGCCCACAAAAGTCAGCAACCTTTCGAGTTATAACAAGGGTAATGCAGAGGTAGCAATATATTGCCAAACGCCCGAATGACTTTCCCTGTAAAAGGATGGGCATCGTAAGAAGTAAGAAAAAGGAAGTGTGTGCGAGTAATCGAAAATGTGCATCGAAAGGGAGAGATGTTTCTTCTAATTTGTTTTTCCTTGGACCAAGAAAGAAGACATACCCAACAAACAACCTATAAATGTTAGATAACACTTAGACCTCATCTTTAACATAGGGATGAAACTTAATACTGTCCTGGATTGTGCACGAAATAGTAATACTACAAAGGAATCCCAAAGTGGTTAGGACTCTTACCTGACCATTAGAGAAGAATAAAACCTAGAACGGTTGAATGAGATCTCTATATGAGATTTTGGATAGAGCTCACACTATGAATCTATTCCCACAAATGCAATACTTCAAACAGTAGCAAGGGAAAGAAAAACCACCAAACATAGTGTGAAGAACCAAGTTCACATGCTCATCTTACACAGGAATTCACGATGGCAAGATTGAACGGGAGATGTATGGGCACATAGTCTTCTGTTTCACACCATAACGTATATATAATGTGTGTGTTCCATACCAATACACCTATGCTTTTGAATATGACGGCCCTCTCAATAGACAAAAAAGCCCTTTCTTGACCTCTCTAGGAAAGGCCTACCTCCTTCTCTACTGGGTCGCCACTCTTCAAAGGCCCTCTTTATCTTTGGCCAAACGGAACAGTCAACCGAGAAGTTGTTGGGAGCACTGGCGTTCCGGAGCGTCTGATTGGTTCATTAATTGCTGTGTTGTTTCGATGGAATCCAGGAGCCACTATATTTCAGCTTCAAGATGCCACCGACTGCCCATGCAGTTGTTATTTACATTGTCCAAAAAGACCACATAAGTAATTAAGACCATATCATTACAGAACAGCAAACAGTAGTTTAACATCTCATTAACAAAGTACCTATGTACTTAAAATGTATGTCGATATGGTGTGTGTGTGTGTATGTGTGAATTTAGTAATTAGCTTATTTTTAATTGGTATGCTTGTCTTAGTGTCTTTTTATAAAGTTATGTAGTTTTATTCATAATTGAAATGCTGCCTAAATGGCGGCTACTAAGCTAAGCTCAAATGTTTGCTAAACTGTTTAACGGCAAAATTGTAACCGGATTTCCGGTTAGACGTCAGGTGACGGGTTTAACTTTGGACTCCATAACCCGTTTAAGGAAAATTTTATAAAAGCTCATATCACCGCTCTAATATGGTTTTATGATATATTCCTACATAATATAATGTCGCCCTCCGGGGACCATTCCAATATATTTTGTGCGAAAATAACTCTCCATGTTCACTTCTTTGAGAAAGCTAGATTGTGGCAAGTTAATCTTACCTTTATATTTTATACAGACTCGCCACCATAATTGTGGTGAGTCTACAGCCAACAACAACCAATATGTCTACCACTAGTCTTCATTACGCATTGACACGTGATGGTGTACCTGACAGAAGCACGTGCCAGCGCAGCCTCCACGGTGGACCACAGCGCTGCCAGCTGAGAAAGGTTAAGTATCGAAAGGCTTACATTTACACTTATTTAGAGGGAAATTATCGTACGCGAGTCATAACCAAGAGAACACATGGGCTTAAATGGGTTATTTCAGAAACACTTATTTATTGGGCAAACGGCTTTTTGACACATTATTATTATTTAACAAAAATGTGAATGAAGAATTGCTGACGTAGTTATACGACGAGAGTCTTTCAGGACTCACGCTAATAAAAATGTCCCAAAAATTCAAAACAAAGCATGCTGTCCCATCAACTAAAGGCTGTACTGGAAAACTATAACACGAGTTGCAGCCTGTTCAGCATCTCCATGGAAACTGCTCGTGGGTCAAGTTCATCGTCACAACAAGCCTGATTTGACGGAAACACGTGACGTGAAAAAGAGATGCGTAAACACAGACGCAGGGCTCCTATTGTACTGTCCTGATCATGTCGGGAAATTAATTGAAATGAGATAAACCAGACTGATTACAACTACTGATACTAAGTGTCACACAATTATCAATATCTTGCATCATGGGACCTATGATCGTACAAATACGATAATTATCGTACACCGGGCAACGCATGCTGTTTAGAAGCCCAATAACATACAGGAATATGGTCGATTCGTCGATTTTTTTTTTGCAGTCAAATGATAGCTTATCCTTCAACTACTGGGAGAAATCATATAGCATTTGGGGAACAGGAATTTATTATAGGCCTGTCTGTCAACAAATCTGGCCACTGTCCAGGTGGGATTGTAACTCAGAAAATGTAGGCTGTGCTGCAAATATAGGCTCCCAGAGCCACTGGGTTGTCAGCTAAAGTAATTGTGTCTGGACCAAATACCATTATACAAGCCCTATGTTTGTCCCAGTCCTATAGAATATGAGCTTTAAATATTTTGTCACTCATATAAAAGCATTCTTCAATTAATCTTGCTACCAGATGGTTAATTTTGACTTTATTCCTGTCCAAAACAAAACTTTCAGTAATATTGTATATAGATTATAGTAAGGAAGCTATACAAAATATATATAATTAAAATGTAATTGAGTTAGCCATTCATTTTGCGAAAGGACTGTTCCTTGAATCTACAAATGTCTGTAAATGTCTACAAATGTTTATTCCTTCATGTTCTCCCTCCCTACACACACCTGCACACATACACACTTCATTGACACAGTCAACTTTGTTGAAACCATGTCCTGCATGTCAGTACATTGTACTCCTTCACTGGAAGGACGTTGCTCATCTTTAGTAACAAACTGAGCCACATGCCACAAGGTTACACTTGTCTGTGAAAGCGTTCCTGTATTTTATGTGACATTAGAAGTAATCTTGCAGTTTATGGTAACATAAACAGATTGCATAATATACCATAGATTACTAACATGAGACACCCAATATGTTTACTTTTATTTTATAAAGCTACTCGCTATAACATGTTTTAGGTAAATGGAATTACTGTACCTAAACCAGCAAGAACCGCTGTTAAGCTGCAAACAGTGTCATCCAGATCCAAAATGTATTGGAACTGTGTTGAATAGCTTTAAACATGGTCCACATTGTAACCCCCTCACCCAGTTGGGGGTCTATTTCTATACGTTTACGGCCACACCTTGGGCTACTTAGCTGGTGTCAGGATCTCCTGCTATAACTCACTCGTTCAAACTGGGCTTTAGGTTATGGAGTCACATATGGCTACAGTCGAAAGTGGTTCACTCACATTTGTGCTGTTTAACTATCTCTTAACCACCAAGGCTGCAACCTATTTCCGTCCCCCTCTGTGTGGTGTAGGGTTGCCAGTGGCAAGATGTCATGGTCGAGGGGGCGACCATGCGACCATGCCACCACCAAACATAGCTTCTGGGCCTTGTTGAAGCGCTGCAGGCAAGCTGACAGTGATAAACATTTAGGCATTTTGTTTGTGTGTTACATGGCCTTGACTAAATAGTGTTTTGACGTGGTGACTGACAGGGATGATTTAAAGAGTGTAAACGACAGATGACGTAGATATCATGGGTTAGGCTACTGCATCGAGAAGCTGCAATGTTTGGAGGGGGCAATTTGTAGCACGAAGTATCAATAACCAGGATGCCTATTTCAATTTAATATCCACAGGATCTCTGCATTGCATAAAATACGTACATGATAAAGAAAAAATCTATAATAACTCCTAGTAGCCTAGTTAATGCTAAACAAGATAAATAAGTAAACAATCACTGATTTGTTCACATTCATGAGTGGTATCAGGTTAAGATGTTGATTTGCAAGGCACCCATTGGCCAACTGTTGGATGATGGATCCTTGAGGGGTTGTAGCTGGTTTTACGGTACGGAGAAACCATCTGTTTGGCACTGACGCTGGTAGTGCGAGATTGGATTGCTGACTCGTAAGCTAAAACATTAAGTCATCAAGACCTTTCGCGGACCACCTCAAATGCAAATGGTAATGCATTTATGGAAAGGCCTACACTTGCAGTGGCTGAGCAAAGAATGCTATCGCCCCCTGTGTACACAATTATTACTGCAAGGAGGCCATCAATGGAAAACCTTACAATGGAAAACATATGATAGAGTGCACAACGCTAGACTACAATATTTATAATATATTTATTTTAAATGATCTATTGCTGTCGGGTAAAAATTATGCAGGTAAGGTAAACAAGGATTTTCAGACCTAAAAATGAGGTCACAATCTTTAAGAAGTTGAGCGTTGAGTGGCTCGTCTCATCACTCATCAATCCAAAAAGAATCTCACAGGTGGTTGAGACTTATTTTATTTTAACAAAACTGTCGTTACTCTCAGGTAGCTGGCCTGTCCCATCACTAGTCTGTCCTCTAGTGGCGCATGCGGCACACTACAAGCATAATCTTGCAGCTCTTGAATGATGTCAACTGAATACAGCGTCTGTATACACCGATGCGATTCCTAAGGACCCTGGTGACCCAAATTGTGTCACCACATATTATTCTCCAAATACAACAAGGCAAGGCACAAGGCATAACAGTAACATAGACCATATCAACGCTGTCCATCTTGACAACTCAATCTTTGGGTTACCAACAAACTAATGTGGTGCTTCACAGACAAGCATGGGGTGACTGTCGCCAGGGGAAAAGTCCCTATAGACAAGGAAGCAGCCTCCTCCCAACTGTGGGCCTCCAGTTGACTCAGTCTGGGTCAGGGAGTGGGGGGAGGGGGTCCACTGTGTGTGTCCACTGTCACACACAGTAGACAAAAAGGAACAGGAATTTAGCATGCACTCATCTCTGAGAAGTTCTCAACCGCAGAATGTTTTGTACCGTTGTATTTCGTTTCCAATTACATTTTTTGCTTTAAGAAAATGACCTCGGCAACCTCATAGCTGGCTACGGGCATGCGCACCACACATACAAAAATAATGCTGAGAATATATTTCCCACAGAGCTGGTCTCATTACATATTTTTGAACTTGTGGCCACTCTCTCTCATTCTCTCCCCCCCCCCCTGTCTAAGAAGGAAACATTGTTTGCCAAATTAAATAATTGATATACATCCGATAGATAGATGCTTACTTCATTGAATTCAAAATAAATGTAAAACATTTGATTAACAATTACATAATTTAGCAGATGCTTTTATCCGATTTACAGGTCAGGCTGAGAAAAATCAAAGCAATCAATATTGGAGTAACTACAAAAGTTAAGTAAACTGAGTGCTGCATTTCAAAAAGACAACTGTACAGGAGGCAGATTTGCTATAGGAATAAGAACACATGGTTAGTACATTTATATATTTTATTAAGAGATTAAAAGATCACCAACATGATCACCAACTCATGAGAGAAACAACACATTTCCCTTAGCTGCTGTGAAACGGTAAACATAAATTGAAAGCAACTGAAGTCAGTGAATTGAAAGGTGAAACATTGATTACATACAAAGTGCATAGAGAAAAAATAAATTCAAGCCTTCAATTCAGGTACTAGGCTACCTCAAATATGTGCACCAAGAAGCCCAGCAGACAAACATGTTGGAAATGTATTTGGGCTTTATGCAAATAGTGTTAACTGACAAAAAATATTAATTGAGGAATTACATTCACGTCATGGTCTTCACTCAACGGCAATAGCCTTTGGTTTGTGCTCTAGCAGCATCTAGGGGTCGTTTGGTAAAACACTGTTTCCATTGCTTCACAAATTAGCCACATATAAAAATATGCATCGCCTCAACTGGAGATAGGATAGAAAACTGGAATTGTGATGTTTTATTTGGGATACATGTACAGATGTAAAACAACATTACCATATATGGATTATGTTATTTATATGTTTGTATATACATTATCTCACAAAAGTGAGTACACACCTCACATTTTAGTAAATATTTGAGTATATCTTTTCATGTGACAACACTGAAGAAATGACACTTTGCTACAATGTAGTGAGTGTACAGCTTGTATAACAGTGTAAATTTGCTGTTCCCTCAAAACAACTAAATACACAGCCATTCATGTCTAAACCGCTGGCAACAAAAGTGAGTACATCCCTAAGTGAAAATGTCCAAAGTGTCAATATTCTGTGTGGCCACCATCATTTTCCAGCACTGCCTTAACCCTCTTGGGCATGGAGTTCACCAGAGCTTCACAGGTTGCCACTGGAGTCCTCTTCCACTCCTCCATGACGACATCACGGAGCTGGTGGATGTTAGAGACCTTGCACTTCTCCACCTTCCGTTTGAGGATGCCCCACAGATGCTCAACAGGATTTAGGTCTGGAGACATGCTTGGCCAGTCCATCACCTTTACCCTCAGCTTCTTTAGCAAGGCAGTGGTCGTCATGGAGGTGTGTTTGGGATAGTTATGTTGGAATACTGCCCTGCGGCCCAGTCTCCAAAGGGAGGGGATCATGCTCTGCTTCAGTATGTTACAGTACATGTTAGCATTCATGGTTCCCTCAATGAACTGTAGCTCCCCAGTGCCGGCAGCACTCATGCAGCCCCAGACCATGACACTCCCACCACCATGCTTGACTGTAGGCAAGACACACTTGTCTTTGTACTCCTCACCTGGTTGCCGCCACACACGCTTGACACCATCTGAACCAAATAAGAATATCTTGGTCTCATCAGACCACAGGACATGGTTCCAGTAATCCATGTCCTTAGTCTGCTTGTCTTCAGCAAGCTGTTTGCGGGCTTTCTTGTGCATCATCTTTAGAAGAGGCTTCTTTCTGGGACGACAGCCATGCGGACCAATTTGATGCAGTGTGCGGCGTATGGTCTGAGCACTGACAGGCTGACCCCCCACCCCTTCAACCTCTGCAGCAATGCTGGCAGCACTCATACGTCTATTTCCCAAAGACAACCTCTGGATATGACGCTGAGCACGTGCACTCAACTTCTTTGGTCGACCATGGCGAGGCCTGTTCTGAGTGGAACCTGTCCTGTTAAACCGCTGTATGGTCTTGGCCACCGTGCTGCAGCTCAGCTTCAGGGTCTTGGCAATCTTCTTATAGCCCAGGCCATCTTTATGTAGAGCACCAATTCTTTTTTTCAGATCCTCAGAGAGTTCTTTGCCGTGTTGAACTTCCAGTGACCAGTATCAGGGAGTGTGAGAGCGATGACACCAAATTTAACACACCTGCTCCCCATTCACACCTGAGACCTTGTAACACTAACGAGTCACATGACACCGGGGAGGGAAAATGGCTAATTGGGCCCGATTTGAACATTTTCACTTAGGGGTATACTCACTTTTGTTGCCAGCGGTTTAGACATTAATGGCTGTGTGTTGAGTTATTTTGAGGGGACAGCAAATTTACACTGTTATACAAGCTGTACACTCACTACTTTACATTGTAGCAAAGTGTCATTTCTTCGGTGTTGTCACATGAAAAGATATACTCAAATAGTTACAAAAATGTGAGGGGTGTACTCACTTTTGTGAGATACTGTATGTTAGCTAAAATAGCCAATCCAGGCTTGGCCTTCCAACAAAAATGTCTGACTCTCTCTCTCACACACACACACACACACACACACACACACACACACACACACACACACACACACACACACACACACACACACACACACACACACACACACACACACACACACACACACACACACACACACACACACACACACACACACACACACACACACACACACACACACACACACACACACACACACACACACACACACCTCTATTGGATCAGAAGCAGAAGGTGGTTGCTGTTGTGGTGGTTGTTATTATCGGAGCAGGACAACGAGCAGATTCTTCAGGAAGATTGCAACCACCAAGATGGAGACCAAAAGCAGCAGAGTCAGACCGCGGCGAAGCATCAGCTGTCTGCAGGACAGCACCACGCCCACCGTGATGGCTCCACCGACGTGGATGTCAGGGGCCCCTGCCTCCGGGCTCACACTAAGCTGGGGGCCGTCCAGGCCTCCATCTGAACAATGAACACAATGAACAATGAACAGCCAAATTTGAACGGTATCGTTAGAAAGAAACGAAGCAAAAGAGTTGTATGTTGCCGTAGACACTCTGCTTCACTCAAAGTCAGAGAGAACAAAACAACAAGATGCCTTTATTTACCTTCATTTTCCATCTCGATCGTATCTCTTGTTGCTACTCTCTGGACTCCGGCCCTCACGAGTGCCTATTCATAGACATCAAAAACAGTGATTTCACCATGAATGTTATCGGAGTGGTCTCCTCGTGCATGTCAGGACGGCGGTTTCACCGTGCATGTCAGTCGTTTTTTGGGGGGTAATATGCTGAATGCATTCTTAGTCCAGCTATACAACCTTACCTCTTCACTGGCCTTCATCCAGTTTAGTTTAGACAAGAAAACCAGAAAAAACACGGCCTGTATTAACACACCAAATAAAAGTCCTGACCACAGCCCTGAAAGTGAGAAAACAGGAAAAGCTCATCAGAGAATGTTATTTTGTTGAACACATTATTGGATCAGCAGGTGTATTGCAGTTTCTTTCCCTTACCCACGATGCCCATACCAGCTGCGAACATCAGGGACACCCCGATGGGGAAGCCTATGAAGTAGTAGCCCACAAAGCTACAGAGGGCACCTACGCTCTGCTTCCCCGCCCCCCTGATGATACCACCCGTTACACACTGTGGAGATCACAACACAAACGCCACACCAAATCATATTGTGCACAGGACACACAACAGAAAGAAATGACCAAGTGACGCTCCGATTGGCTGAGCCTTGTAGTCAATGTGTTGAGCATGTCTATTCCTCACCGCCACGGCGTCAATCAGATGGAAGAAACAGTATAGGATCATGAACTCAGAAACCCTTTGGACAATGTCTCTGCGAATACAAGCATATAGAGAGAGTTCTGTCAGCTGCGCTAGTGGCGCCAATGGAGATACACAGTAGAAATGTATGGAGTAAAGGTGCACTGATACCAATATTGGTATTGGATTTTGACTCAATGATATATACAATGGTTCAATATCATACGGTCAAATTCTTCTGGTTTTGTTATGAAATCTCCTGGTTAGCGGCTTTAGACAAATACAGCTAGAATTGAGCTACAGTCTCTACATCATAAAGAGAGTGAGTAGCATCATGGTACATCGGAAGGTAGAAGCAGGTTAAAGTGTCCAGGAGCTAGCACCTACAACTTTTGAACACAGTTAATGTTCTTCGTACTTACTGTTCCTTGGTGAAAATGTATGCAATCACATCTCTAGGGATTCCAAGAATACCTCCAACAAAAACCGAGACTATGACTGCAGCAAGAAAACACATGTTAGTTAAGCTATGAAAGTATGATCATTGGATTTAAAACTCAAATAAATATGACATAACTTTGACATATCTTAAAATAACATGTTATGAGACAGTTTTGATTGAAGGGGGAAGTTATAGGAGTTATTAAATAGTATATGGTTAAATCAGCATTTATATTTAGTTATATTGTGTAAACACTATATTACAATTTGGAAGTTAAGATTGACATTTAAAATACACGGTTTGTTTTTGCAGTTTGGGTTTATTTTGTGTGTACTTTGCACCTGTCACCTATAAATGCCTTGGCTGTGGCGTAATGCGAGCGCATTAAAAGCATGGCGAGGTACAGCCACCATAAATAAAGGTTGTTTAAGAACTCAATAAGCCAGGAAAAAACTCCCCAAAACCCAGTGGGCCCAGGAAGAACTCTGTAGAAGGGACCAATCAGCAGAATCTGGTTGAGAATTGAGACACTCTCATAAAGTAGTTTAGCTGGGCATACTTGCACAGCCGATGGAAACCTTGCTGGTCAGCTTGGCCTGCTCTACGTTCCCAGCACCCAGAGAATTTCCAACACGTACACTGGCCGCCACCGAGAATCCCAGAGGAAACTGTGGAAACACATGACATATATACAGTGTGTGTATATTGGATCATTTTACTCATTTCTTTGCATGCAACGCAACACTCAACAACCCAAAATAGGCTGTTGTTGAGATGATGGAAAGGCTTGACGTGCTTGCTGATCAAGGTGTGAGAACTCAAGCATTATTACTGCTTAAATACAGCAGGTATGGGTGGATTTGAATCACAATGCATCTTGATTTGTTTTTAAATAAAATATATGTATCATTTTCTTTCAACGATTTTGGTGACATGGAACTAATTTCTGAACAAAGCCCCAGAGGACCAAGGTACAAAAAAAGCCATGTCATGCTGATTTGCGAAAGAAGTAATGCTTCACTTGAATTACCATGTAAGCCAACGTCGCCAATTCGTAAACTATTGACTGAGCTCCCAGCTCCACCTCACTGATGAGGCCGGCCAGGAATCCTCCCAACTCGAAAATCCACCACTCCAGGCACAGCATGAGCATGCTGGGAATGGCCAGTTTGATGAAGGGACCCCATTCCTGCAGACATTCCCGAGACCAGCCTGTAACACACGGCTACATGGGTCAGCCATACACAAATATAGACTGAAAGAATTGGTTCGTGGTTTCTGTTTGAGTCAAATAGGTTGTTTTGAATGGGAGAAAAAATTAATAAACCTAACTAAGTGCAAGTGATACATTATGTACCAAGAGCTTTGAACATTCATTGTGATCATGGACAAAGTACATTTTGTACTTTAGTAATAATACAATGATATAATGATTGTGCTGATAAAATAAGCATTACTTTGCAGGAAAGGGATCTTACCTTTTCTCCAGAGAAGCATTACAAGTTAGAGTTACAATATTGAGTGTAACAAGCTGTGTCAAACATTAAACATGGTACGGTTCAAAACGAAAAAGCTTTGAACAACTTATGAAAGACCAAAGAGTTGGATTCGATAAACGCTAAGCTCCAAAATTTATATCACATTACACACTCTATGACAATGGTATAATATCCCAAAATGGGCATAGCTAGTTCTGGTGGGACACTCTGGTCATGTGCTCCCTATCCAATCAAACGCATGTACACTGATAGGCGGTCAATTTAAGACCTTCCATCTCAAACACACACTCTGCAAAGTTTAGTGTGCTGAGCAGAATTTCGCAGACCACCACCCCAGCCTCCACCTGCTTGGTTCTGCTCTGTATCGCATATAACCTATACAATGGGTTGAGATATCTGATGTACCCCATGGGGGATTGTGTAGTGCTCCCTGTTGTCAAATGTTGATATTCTGTACCTGACATCTGTATGTCATGCTTTAAAGCAGGGAGCACCAGAAAAGTGCTCCCTGAACCATAGCTCCAAACCTATGACATGAGTGATCCCTGACAGAACAGTATATAGAGTGCTTGAGGTGTATCTACAAAAACCCTTTTCTGCACTGGACAACTCTTATTATAGCATAATAACCACGTTAAACCACCATCTCTGGCTTTCTTCCTACGAAATGATCGAATTAAAGTCCCAGCAAGAAAAGGACTAAACACCTCACCTCCCCATGTGCTCTTGTGCAGTCCCCTACAGTTAATGTAGATAAAGAGAGACACAGCCAGGGTGTACTGGGCGATCACGTTGGCTACTGCAGATCCACTGTGTTGAAGAAAAGAGCAACAGGCAGATGTTAGAGCCACGGGCGAAGGGAAGGCCAGAAGCGTATGTGGTTCATTGACAGACTTTGGTTCATTGTACTGGTTTCAAGAGTTGATGAAAACTCAAAATGTCCATTGTTGAGGATTGGAAAAATGACACTTCTGTATCAATGCAATTGCTTTGTTGGTGTTACTGTTATTAATATTAGTATGATTATATAATTATTCAAGATCTACACTGTGGTATGAACACTCACCCTACACCCATATCCAGAGGGAAGAGGAGGACATAGTTGATGAGCGCGTTGAGAATGTTTCCAATAATTCCAGTTATCACTTGGGGCCATATAATACCCTACGACCAAAATAATACACGATGAATGTAAGAACAACACATATCAAACAAGTGCTTCATTTTCTAATTCCGTACCATATTCTGAAGATACCGGCCCTGCAACTGGTACATGAAGGCCGCCTGCAAATGAAGGTGGTGGGTATAAATCTTGACACCAACAACTAAACAGGTTTATAGGTTTGGAAAGGACAATGGAAGGGGCCATGGGAAGGCTCTGACATTAAAAATTATTCGGGGCTTACCGGCAGGGCGGGCATGAATATTTGCACGTAGAACTGGGAGAGACTGGGGTAGATAGGAAAGTGACAAAGGGAAAAGTGTGTTAAAATCATTCACCATCCAGCTAGCATAGAGCAATCCTTTAGTAAGGAAGCCATTTATCCTTTTGGCAAATAAAATGTTTCAATAGAAACTTTAGCGCAGCACTATTATTATTATGTGGTAAAGTCAAGTGTACACGCTAGTTAAAGACATATTAATCAATCAAATTATGATTTCGTTTTTTATTGTGATTGTTAATGGGAGATTATGTTCTGTAAAGTTAACTGTAAGGATCAGCTGGGGGCCCCTTTTCAGGTTGCATAGAAGGAGAAAAGAAACCAGCTCATTGACTCATTAAAAATGACAACAGACAGGTTTGCTAATTAGGCTTTAAGTGGGGCCTATAGCAAATGGCTAACCTAGCTACTTCCGGGCTCTGCCTCACGAGCAGGAGAATTGGCTCGGTGTTGACCAGCAAAGCCCAGCAGGGGAGGCAGGCCAGCAGCAGTATCAGGATGCCCCGCTGTAGGATCACTCCCACCCGCCTCAGGTTACCGCTCCCATAGGTCTACAGAGGAAGAGCCCGACACACATGAACACCACACCAGGTAGAGCCTAAGACAAACTGCCATCACACCTCTAACCCACGGGGTTCCAGGGACAAGAAAACAAACTGGATCTCAACGTGAACCGTGTGAAAGCTGTTTGTTTGTGCCGTTTCAACAGTGTGGGAGATCCAGTTGGTAAGTGAATGATGTACATCGAAGAACAGGCTTTGTAGTGGATATACTACCTGGGATATGAGCGTATCGCAGGCTGATGCCATACCGCTGCCAATGGAAATACCAGTGATATTGATCACCTAGAATCATTAAAAAGGTGTAAGGATGAAATATCATGTCATGCAATAGAACTACACACACATGAATCAGCTAAACGCAGAAAACATGACCTAGAAAGGTAGGATACAGATCACCCTGGTTAAACATCACTATTGTGGTTCCTGGAACTAATGAGGCTGTCTGTGAGCCAGCCTCCCTGAGTCTCCCAGACCACCTCTCATCTCTAGACCAAAGCCAACACCTGAACCTTTCCACCGAAATCGAACCATGAACCTACCCTTATAGCCTCAGTCATTTAATATCTCTGACTCTACATTCAGACATGTTATCATCAGTACATCAGTCCCCTTGTAAATGTAGTATGATGTTACATCCTGTGTCCTAAAACGAGCCCATTGGGTTCATAACCTGATGATATAAGAGGTATTTGAGGAACACCAATGACCAGTGGACCGAGCAAGGTGTCATACTGCTGCTATACTGCAACAACCATCCAAAGACAATCTAGTTCAAATTGGAATAACATGGAATTAGGGATTAACCTAGTATGGGATTAACACATACATATACTAAAACAATCTCACCGCAATGGATAACGCCACCCCGGCCAGCTCTGTTTTCCCCATGTGACCACAGAACACTGTGCTGACAAAGCTGATGAGGAACACCATCATCTGGGACACCATCTGCAAGAAAAAGACAACGTTTTGTCATTAAAGCTTAGAAACAAGTAGGCCTTTGTTGGCCAATAAGCATGACAGTGCCAAATGAGATGAGACAATAATTCAACTGATTGTTTTTTCTTTTTAAATAAAAATCCTCACAAACATTGTCATGGAGAAACCCACACAGGAGTATCTGACTAAAACATGTAGGCTAATAGTAAGTAGGTCCATAAGGACATATTTAACCCCAGACAATGCCCAGACCCTCTTAACAGTTAAATAACAATGATAAAACAATCAACTTGATTTGAATAGCAGCTTTACAATAACACATCCCTACTTTTGTTTTAATCCCAGACGGTAAATGAGGTCGTATAGTTAGTTAAAAATAGTAATAAAATAAAAAAGATGAAATAATTAAAAAAATGAACTCATCTAATTAAACAATTGAGCCTTGTTTTACAGAGCAAATATTATATTGTACAAAACTTACTTACCACCGGTGCCGCCAGTTTCAGGATGTGGACCATCTCATTTTTGTAGACCGGCGGCACCAACTTCGACAAGCGTGAAAGGCAGCGACAGGAACACGCGAGTGCATGCTCTGTTTTGGGTGTTTCGTACACAACGCTTGTTGCGATTTCTATTTCTTTCTGGTTGTCCAAGGCCTCTTTCAATTTGTACTTAGACATCTCCGAAGCCATGTTGCGTTTGTCATTCGGAGTCGAATAAATTCCCCGAGAAATCCTGCTTCTGATGTGTCGCTAGACCTGCGTGGACACATTGCCGGTGCAGCAGGAACGACTGTCATTACTCGGGTGATCGCATAGGACGATGGATACACACACGCACCACTCGTGGAAGTCGGCTACTGAACACTTTAGGTCAAACAGAAACATAGTAGCCTATTAGTTCTACGCGCAAAGCACTTTAAACAATGGGTACATCTGTTAACATAGTCGTCTATCACACATATGCGTTACTATATATAGCCTCAACTTTTCCTGGGCGACAGAAAGTTAGAAAGATCCTTCCAAACGTGCCGGGTTTCTGTCATTTAACTCTGAATAAGAACGGAAGAAAGATAGTTTGACAACCTGAAGAGCGGGCTAGGGTTACACTTATTGGGTTCAGGGGGGCTCCGGCGTCCACAGTGGGTGAACTGCCCAATGAGAGCGAGAGGAGGGACCTCTGTCGGCGTAGTGAGAGCCGCGGCGCTGGAGAACACTTTATAGCGAGGGCAGGACCCTGCGGGGAGGACCCCCAAGAGGCGGCGCCATGTGTGCGGCGCATCATTGGCTTCCAGAGAAGTGACTAATAGGGAATACGGATACGTGGATGGTAATGTATAATCTAAAACACGAGCTATTCATAATCAAATAAGGCTCGTTTTTAATGATGTATATATATATATTGCAATTCCTTGAGCTGTATGCCCTCTTATTGTTTTTACTGTCTTATATGAATACATCTGTCCTGATCACGGAGACCGTATTTTGGCGACCAGGATGGTGACCTTTCAACATACTGAATAACTACACATGAATTAGTGATTGGAGCTTGATTGGAGGAGCAAAAAAAGAAATCAAGAATCGTAAAAAAAAGAAAAAAGTTTAATGGTGGGAGATGAACATTACAAAGCAAGAGCCGGTTTCTCATCATCCAGTCATTCACAAATCAAATCCCTGAAAGAACAATACACTAATGCATCTTATGGCTTGTTATTACAACATGCTTTGTTACAGCAGACTTCACAACTTGTCTTGGGAGGGGAGGAGGGTCTATGCGGTTTATTGTGAAGAATGATACCTTTAAGAAATTGTGTTAGGTCGTCAAACTTGAATAAAGGTCAAACTTGAAATGAGTGTTTTTTTTTAATCACAGTTGCAATTAAGGGTATACATAAAGAAAAACGTTCTTCGCAATGTGTTTCTAGCCACTGTAGAATAGTGCAATTATTTGAGTCTACTATCTTCAGTGTGCATGCAGGTCCAATGCGTGCCAGTACTTTCATGTAAGAAACATTCCAAGTGAAAACGCTGCAAAGTGACCGCTTATTCACAATCTTAAACTCAAGGAGTTGTTGCAGCAGAGTGTGAAAACCATATTTACGGTTTTAAGGTAAGCGAGCATTGGCTATCTACCAATGACTGCCACTGTACTGGTTGGCAGACATACTGTGGGACCCACAGTCTTTGTTCTTTGCTGTGTTGCATTCCATAACCACATGGCTGAACCACATAAGACTGCATCAAGAAGATACTAGTGGCACCCTTTGTATTGACTGGAAAGTATCTCAGGTAATATGTATATCTATTGCATATAGTAATAACACTAATTATAATAATGGTAAAGGTAAAACTATTATAGTAGTATCCCAATACCTTTTTCCACGCTTTGACTGCATTTTATTTATTCATCATATTATTTATTAATGGGTCAGTAATATTACAATGCATGTTAAGTAAAAAGTAAATACAAATAAATGACACCCAAGGTTTTTGAGTGCCGCAGCGTTTGACTTTGCATAAACCGTGAAAAAAACATCCCAACAAGTTCAAAGCTAGCAAACATGTTACGCTAACAGCCATTCAGATGATATTCACACAAATTCCGAATTACATCAAAGTAAAAACAACTGCAATTCAATCCAACCTAAACACTTTCAAAAGTAATACAAGGTGTACAGAACCGCAACTTTTATTCTTGGATTTCGACTAAACTGTTAAATTTTTTTTTCATAATACCAAGTAATTTGTAGTTATTTGACTATCATAATTTATTTTTACCATGTCATTCCCTGTTGTAACAAAATATTAATGTGTAGCTTCCTTTTGGATATGCCATTTTTGACAATCATTCCCTCTGTGTTTGGTATTATACACAATAAGTAACATTCGGATAACTCATTTATGATGGGGGCTGGGGGGGGGGGGGGGGGGGGTTATCGTTTGTATGTGAAAGATAAAACATGAGTAATCACTGAGATAATTTGAATCCAAATTGAAACCAGAAAACATAGACATCACTATGAATCATGATTTATCCAAGGCAGACTTTGTGTGAGTATGTGTGTGTGTGTCTGTGTGTGTAAAGGCCTCTCTAACGCCATACCTCTTCAGTCTAATACTGTGCTTGTAAACAATACCTTCATTTACCATCCACTACATTCCTCTCTTGCATATGCGCACAATGCTGTGACTTTATAAAGATCAAGCCTATATTATCTCAGAAACGATACATAAATAAATACAACCAGAGTAAGAACATAGAATACATTCAAGTACATCACATCCTCAATATTGACCCGCAGAGAGGTTAGGTCTTCGTGAGTTTGCCCTTCTCTTGCTGCTTGTGACAATGTCCTTTCAGTCCTCAGTTCAGTGATTGGCTGATATGGTAGTTGTTATTTTGTGCTACGTTAGGTGCACAGCATACACTAGGGTATCCACATGCATCTCATCGATCTTCGCCTGGTCGAGTCAACGTGAGCCTCACTGAAGGGCACTGAGCAGGTCCATGTGTTGATTATGATCAACTTAATAAACCCGCTCACGAGAGTTCTTGTGAATTATGCAAGTTGAGGTTATTCCATATCAGTGTTCCCCCCCTCCCCATCCCTCCAGTGACTATCTACTCCTGTAACAGCAATGGTCCCAGGTCCCACTCTGCCCCTTCAACAGAAGCAATTCACTGGTGACGCTGTGAATGCGCTGGCAACGCAGAGGTTGTTTATGGTTGGAAGATGACATCTGAGCTACATCAGACGCCTCAGAGTGCAGTCAGGGTGCGGAACAGCTGGGTGAGGCAGTAGACCGAGGCAGTGAGTGCCGTGCACTGTTTCGCCAGCAGCTTGGCACTTAGATCCTGGCAGCTCCTCTTGCTGCAAGCTCGCTCCGCCGCCAGACAGAAGTCTCTGAAGGACCGCGCCACGTCCGCCAGGCCCGCCACCGCCTCCCCGTTCCTCCGGTCGCACCGGTCACAGCCGGAGAACCAGAGGCACGCGCCGGCCAGCTCCACCAGGTGCCTGAAGCTGTCGGCCAGGGAGACCAGCATCTCCTCGGGGTTCTGCCCCAGGCCCGCCGCCTTCTGGCAGCCGGCCATTAGTCTGCGCGCCTCCGCGTGGAGCACGCGCTTGTTCGCCGCGAAGTGCGCCGGGCAGGTTTCCCGAGCGTGGCGCCCCCCGTGACCGCCGGCAGACCGCTCCGCTCCCCCACCCCCTTCCAGGACAGCGATGAGCTGGTCCACGTCGCTCCGCAGGGGCTGGAAGCCCGCGGGGGCTGCCGGATAACAGTGCTGGCGGATGGAGCCGATGGTCTCCTTGTGCGATTGGGACGAGACGCTGTCCGGGGGGTCGGACAGAGGCGAGAGGAGAGGGCTGAGCTCCGACGTGGCAGAAGAAAAGACGACGGAGCGCGGAAACGACGGCGAGAGTGTGGATGCCGAGACGGACGGGGGGGACCTGGATAGAAAAGAGGGAACGGGTGCGGCGGCGATGAGGGGAAGCCCCACCTCGGAGGTAGAGCCTGCTCTGCTGCTCTGTGAGCGGCAGGAGAACTCGTAGACGGTGAGCTCGTCGTCAAAGTTGTCGCCGCTGCTGAAGCAGTTGGTGTAAACCGCTGCGCAGCCGCACGCTTCCAGTGGCATTTGCAGCCCCTCCACCACCGATTCACAGCCCGAGGCAAGCACGGAGCTGCAGCCGTAATCCGGTTTCATGGTGGGGTCAGACACTGACGCATTTGTCTGAGATCGGTCCGGACACATGGTAAACATCTCACAACCTGAGGAAAGGGTTTTGGTTGAGCCGGTTGTCTCTGGTGCAGGGCTGCAGAGGCCTGTTAGAGGCCTGTCCGTGCTGGTCCTTACTTTTTCTGTCGAGCTGTAAAAAGAGAGGCCTGGCCCATTATGTGTCTGTGTTGTGACGACCATTGGATGCGGTATGGCAGGTGACTGACTGTTCATTATGAAATCTGGAATGTTTGATGCACTTTTCATCGTGGATTCTGGAGCCTCTTTTATAGGGCCGGGCGTGTCTGCTGTTGTGTCAGATGGACCAGCCATGGAGGTTGGAGGCTTTATTATTGGTCCCGGTGTATCGCTGCGAGGTTCAGATGACACATGGCGTGTGGTTCTAGGCTCACTTTGAACAGGGTTGGCAGAGTTCGCGTCGGACATCACAACGCTCTCTACCATTTCCTTCTCATTGGAGACCGTAGGAGAGGTAGATCCTACCTCACCGTCCACCTCTGTCTCCACCTCAGACCCAGTAAGGGTAACATCAGAATCATCAGAATCGATGGATTCCTTCCTTGGGGATGTCCCAAAGTCCATTGCTTGTGTGACATTATCAACATCAGTTATTTGCACAGCGACCTCAGTCTTGTCCTGGCTAATGTTAGGGACAGCATTACAGGGACTTTTGGATACATTGTCCAACCCGGTTTGGTTTAAGGTTTCCTGGGAGCGGGATAAGTAAAGGGGCAGCCTCTGAATTTTCTCCCTAAGCGTGGATGCTGACAAGCGGCCCATGATGCTTGGAGAGCAGGTCTGGAACAGGAAATGGGTTGGAGATGGGGGCTCTTTGGACAGATTATGGACTGTTGTCGTGTTAGCTTTTGCTAAACCAACGCAAGGAGTATCAAAGCTATGCTTAGTTATAGCTTCACTGGCCATACCTAAGCTAACCATAGAGCCAGACACTGCATCTGGCATGGTGGAATCACTCCTGAATGTATCTTTGTCATGATTTGTGCCTAAGGCAATGTCTCTTGTAGTCTCACGATGAATCGGTTCACCAGCGTTTAATAAAGGGGACAACGCACCCGTTGCAACCCCAAGCTTAGCTGTTATAGAATTGATCGCATTTTCATAATCAGAAGAGGTAATTTGTGTGACAGAGTTTGAACTAGAGTGACCTTTGGTTTGGGAGTCTGGTGATGGAAGACCGGTGGCTACCGCAACTTTCATAGCAACATTATGATCACTGTTGTTTGGAGAATCCTCACGAGTATAACAAGAACTCAAAGGGACACTATTATCATCGTCATCCTCCTCACCATCAACAAACACATTGTCCGATTTGACTATATCAACGACATCTTCACTAGTTGTGTCAGAGTTCAAAATACTGCTTGTTTCATCATTTTTTGTAATGGTATTGACTACAATATATTGTTCTCTGTTAAGGAATTTGAGTTTTGGTAATTCTGAACCATACACTTGCATATCCTTTATGCCCACTTGTTGTGTCAATGAGACCTGATGATTCTGGGGTTTGTTAACAACTGATAGTGGTGGTATGGAGCAATTTGGTGGAAGGGGTGGTGCAAAGGTTGGATGGGGTGGCAATTGTGTGAGAATATCATCACCAAAAACGTTGTCTGATTGAATTGAGTCATCTTCTTTCAGCGTTTCAGCACCATTGAATGATTCCCTTACTATTCCCCATTCTCTCTCATACCACTCATCTCCTGCTTCCTCACACTTGTATGTCTCCTCGATGATCTCGGACAATTGACGATAATGGACGAATAATGGTCCATTTTGAGACGGTTTTATAAGTTCCTGTTCATCTCCATCTTCCTCTCTCTCTACTGTCCTTTCTCCCTCCTCCACCTTTCCCTCCTCCTCCCCTTCCTCCTTTCCATCTCCCCTTCGGTCAGCACTTTCCTTCCCATCCGGCTCCACCCGACAACGGACCACAGTGATGGAAGGAGGAGACATCTTTACAAGGTCTGTCACTGATTTAAACTCCATGGCATCAGGCTCCATCTCCATCTCTTGCTTCTTGCGTCTGGAAGACGCAAGAAGCTCTCTGTCTGAATCCGAAGAACCAGAATCCTTCGGGGACCCAGTTCTACGGGGATGGGACTTGGAAGGAATGGGTTTGGATTCGAGCAAGGCTGGTTCGCCTTCAGAATGGGTCATGGACGCGACAGTGGGACAGATGTTCTGGCTTTGTTCTGAAGCTTCTGGATCCGCGTTCAGACGTTGAGTATTGCTGTCCTGTGGCAGGAGGCCTCTTTGAATCCAGTTTGAATTAAGGTTTTGGTTTGAGTCTACATCTGGTTCTGGAAAGGTCACTCTGGAGGTAAAAGCTGTTTCCATGAAAGAGCGGCGCTTCCGTGACCTCCTTCTAAGCTGAATCAGGGTTTCTACTCCACCTCCATCTTCTCCCATTCCCATCTCGTTCTGCCTCTGTCCTCCTTCTATTTCATCTACAAACACTCCAATGTCACTAAGGCTTAGTGTGCGTACAAAGTTCGGTTTTGTCTCTGCTACATGGTCTGGAAATGAGAGAAGAACATTTGTCATTAATAATTCACCTTTCTTCTCTGTTTGCTTTGAGTATGTATCAATGTGTTGATAAAAACATGAAAGTCTACGGTAAACATTCTACATAACCATACAACCATTTCAACCACCTGCAGTGTACAACAATTGATTGATTAATTAATTTATCGGGGCTGTTAAGTGATTGCTTTGGAAATCTTTGGGGGTCCTGTAGCCAAACACTATTGACTAAAAGGAAGGTGATGGAACCCAACATTTAGTGGTTTAGTGGTTTGGTTGTTATGGTTTTAAACACAAATACAGAGCAACAGTCACAAACCGTCCTAACTAACCTGCTGATAGCCACTACATGCTTTCTACCTGATGGTTAAAATGTGTGCGGTCCATGTTGGCAGTTCATGTAAAAGGCAGCAAGTCATTGATATTGTCACTTAACATACAACCACTTAAAAGACATGTAAACATTACACAATTGTTTGCTTTGTCCTCTTTAAAAAATAGCTTGATTCATGTCCTATGATTGTCCTCTCATGTTCATATGCTGCATAAGGTGTACAACATGAATGCCACTCCCTGAACTGCCCCTGATCTACAATATGTATATGTATTGCAATCTGTGCTTTGAATACTCGGGGCACAACAAAACACACAACAGGCGAAACATTATCAATAAATAACCGCCAAATAGGTGAGTCCATAGTTTCAACAAGCAGTTACGTACAAACAAGAGTGACGAGTGTATACAAATAAACAAAATTTTCCCCCTCCAAAACATATTGCCGTCAGCATTGGCCATTGCTACTGCTATTACTGCTGTTGAAAACAATATGCTCCCATCCGACATTCCCTTTCCTGTCCCTTACATCCCAAATATCCACACATTCCCAAGCACAAGGGGGCAATGAACATAAGGATAAATCCAAATAGTATTCAATAGGGAATATAAACTTAGAACCAAATATATCACAATTTTATCAAAAGCAATCGCTATCATGAAGTTAATAATTCAAAATGAATATGAACAAATTAAAATAACTTACATGTAGGCCTAAATGGCTCCTAAAACCATGTTGAGGTACATTTTGGGAATGACAACTCAAAACATATTACCTCTCGAAACGTCTCCTGCGCTCGGTTCTTCCGGCGAGGAGAAGCGGTCCCAGGCGTCGAAGAACTCCTCCTCGGAGCTGCTGTCTCCGAACCCGGGCGGCGGCTGAAGGATGGGTACGGCTTCCGGCTCCTCGGGCCCTCCCTCTCCGGGGCCCTTCTCGGCGTCCTGCTCTCCTCCCGGTCCGGGCGCGGGGTGCGGTGGGCTGAGCGCGCTGTCAGGCGTGACGCTGGAGCACAGCTTGTAGTAGCAGCGCGCGTCGCTCTGGTCGAAGTTGAACACGTAATCCACGCCTGAGGACGTGGAGTTGGGCGCCGGGGACGGCATCCGGGTCTGGCCCGACGCCCACCTCCCCTCCCGCGTCGCCGTCGCCCTCGGAAGCGCGCCTCGGCGGCTCGTTCAGCTCCACGAACCTCCTCCTCCGCCTCTCCAGCTCTTCCTCGTCCTCGTCCTCTTCCTCGCTGGCCTCGGGAGGGCTGGGCAGGTCGTCGGCGTGCCGGGACAGCTCGGCGAAGCTCATGAGGTTGTCCCGGGAACAGGGGCGGATCAAGCGCTGCTCCGGGCTGCCGAGGCCGCCGCTGGGGTTGGAGGTGGAGGGCGAGGGGTTGGGGTCAGCACCGTCGCCGGACCTCCTGCTCTCCCCCGCCGTGGTCTCCTCTTTCCCGGTGTCGCCGTGCCCGGCGTGGGCCGGGGGGTCGGCGGTGAGGTTGATGAGGGGGTGGGAGTGGGCAGGGGGTGGGCCAAGAAGGTGGGGTTGGGGATGTGCGCGTTTGTACGGATGAATTTTCTGGGACGGACGCGGGGGAGACGGGGGACCTAGAGGGTGGAGGTCGGTCTGCGGTCGGACGGAGGAGGAACAGGAAATGAGGTCGTCCTCCTCCAGGGCGTCGAGGGAGTCACTGGACGGGCTGGTGAGGTAGCGGGAGTCGGTCCGACACGAATCCGACGCCTCCGAGAACGTCTCCTCCCCTCCCCAAAAGTCATCTCCGCCCGCCGCCTCTTTCCCCTCCGCCCCTCGTTCCCGGACCCTCACCGTTCCTTCCCCCTCGTCCGTGTCGGCCTTTGTTATCTCAATCTGGATTGGTCCGGCGTCCGTCCTGGCGCCCTTGGTTTGCCCGTCGGCTTTCTGCTGCCCCGGTTCGTCTCCTTCCTGGTTCTCCGCCCTGAGCCCAGGCGACGTCGGGGACTTTCCTTTTTCGGTGTCTGCGTCCTTCTCTTGTTTCTCCCTCCTGCTCCTCCATGGTTTGTCTCCCTTCGCCTTGCCCCCGGAGGCCCTCGTCCTCTCTCGGTCCTTCCTCTTGGGACGCTCGGGGTCCGATGAGGACCTGATGCGGGGGCGGGGCTTGTTGTCGTGGGATACCAGGTGGATCAATGGGTCAGCGTCCATGTCTGAAGACGTGTCTGAATCACTCGCACGCCGGGACACATAACCTACACGCACATACACGCACGCGCGCACGCACACACAAACACACACGCATCGATGAAGCAACCAAACCAAAATAGCGCTATCATAGTTCAATATTATTCAGTGATTTTTAGTCTGTTAGTATAAGCATTAGTGTATAAGCCCTCTGTGGGATTCGGAAAACGAACATGAATTGTATGCATTACATCACTATATCTTTGCAGTATATTCATATTTTCCCCCCACCTTCCTCTGCTGAGACTCTATGTTTCTTGGGTTTCTCTGGCCAAGGGAAGACTTGGATGTCGGGGTTCGCAAACACTCTACAGTAGCCGGCGATCAGGCAGGACATATCCTTGGCTGCAACCGACTCCAATAACAGTGTGATGGGCTTCAGGGAATGATGAGAGAAGAAGAGAGGAGAGAGCCATTCAAAAGGGAATGGTGAAAAAAGAAAAGACAGGAGATAGGAGTTAGGTGGAGAAGATGGTAGGTGTGAAGGTGGGAGGGAAGAAAAGCAAGGCAATATTACATTTTGTAAAAACAAAAAACATTATTCCCATAGTTTGTTCCAACCTTAAAGAGCCAGTGAACCCACTGTTTCAGCTGGAATTCGAACACAGAGATACAAAATAAATAAAATTGGGTTGAGAGTTTTATGAAAGGGAGGGGGGGGGGGGGGGGGGTTATCCCCATGGTTACAACCTGTCGGATAATGTTGTCTTGGATCCAACTGAGGTTCAAGTAAGGCGTTGGAGTTGCATTAAGATATTTATTAACAGACACTGCAGCACTGACATACAAAAATGATGACCTAGCTAATCAGCTCATGTGAGCATAGCTTAGTATCACTGTCCTCACTCTTCAAGTCAACTGTGACTCAACCATCACCGGCCGTCCCCCCCGCCCAATGAAGCCATCCAGGCTTAAATAGCCATACCCATTTGGTTAGCTCCACCTCTAAGCCACACCAAGTCAATATAAATCAATTAAACCCACATACCATGCTTAACCAGCCAAAACACAAAACAAAGGAGTATTATCCTCCCATAACAAAACATCAAGACAGCACAACTTCATTCATATATTTGACACACATAATAGGTATTTTGCGAACACCTTAAAATGACTTGTGTGATTCTTAAGTGGTTGAGACTATACGGGGTTGATGAATGGACTTGACAGGGAATACAGAAAACAAAATACAAACATGCGCAAATGTCCATGCGATGGTTTAAAATAGTGTGTCGGCTTCCATGCCGTGGCGCTTAGTCTGTAGCGCTGTACCATAGGTACAACCAGGGATGATCGCGTCGTCACACAACCCACGCCACCTTTGTTATACTTTTCTTAAGTACTGTCATTGTGTATGAGCGTTATAATGAGCGATGTTGTGTATGAAATGCGCCACACGCCGTAGCGTTATACTGTAGGTGTCAGGGAAGCCTAACCCTCACTCGGACGTGGACATCGAATAAACCGCTGCTCAGATGGCGCTTCACCATCCACACACACCGTGGCGTTATGCTATGTGTATCCGGGAAGCCTAACCCTCACTCGGACGTGGACGTCAAATAAACCGCTGCTCAGATGGCGCTTCACCATCCACACCCACACTGTAGCGTTATACTATAAGTGCCTGAAAAGCTCAACTCTCTCTAATGCCGCAGTCAACCGCTGCACCAGACAGAGGTCCACACGTCCACACACACACACCGTGTCGCCCGGTGCCCCTTGGTCGTGACGTCCGAGTGCCTCGGAAAAAGGCACTCAGACGTCACGAAAAGAACACCGCCTGCATTCGCAGCAGAGTACAACATTCACATAGTGTTTCTGGGAGAACACAATAGGTTGTCATACTCCTGCTTGATAAGCGCACACACATAGAGGTTTCACATCAATGTTCTGCAGAAGGTCAGAGAATGGGCAGAGACGAGGTGCACCACCAGCATTATACAAAGGTTGCTTTGTGTAACGCTGAAAATCACCTTTAATAATAGATAAACAAATAAGAAATTGGGGACTTATTTCAGTGACAGTGATAAAATGGCACAGATATGTGGTGACGATCATGTAAGACACATTACCACCGTTTAAAACAAAAACAAAAAAAACGGTTTTGGGTTCACCGGCTCCTTAAAGCAGGTACGAAGGTAACATTATTATTTGACCCATTCAGTCCGTCCACAACATCAGCCGTGTTAGCAGAGCGGTGCGTCTCAATGTGGCGTTCCTTTGGTTGGGCCTCCTACCTTGATGTCCTGCAGGTATACCTTGACCAGGCTGATCCGGTCGGACTCCGGCAGCAGCTCGATGCGGGTGATGCTGGCAAACTCTGTGAGCGTGGTCATGATGCTGAGCTTGTGGTTGACCACCTGGCTCATCCCGTAGCGCGCGCCCACCAGCAGGCTCACCATGGACTCCCTGTCCTGGAGCTGCGTAGATGTGGGGATTCAGGGGGTTTGTGATCTTGGCGATTGCCATGACAAATTCAATCGCATACTGATTCTAAATGCTTTATTGGCATGAACGTGACTTGAAAGATGTTGGCTAAATTGCAGCAATACCAAAACAAAACAAAACAAAACATGGTGTATAAAATGTAATATCAATCAGATAATAAATAAATAAAGTAGAAGTTATTTTCTTTCTTTTTAATACTTTTTTATCCCGAAGGAAATTGAGGACTCTGCATTTAACCCATCACTAGGCACACTGGGAGCAGTGGGCAGCCACAGTGCAGCGCCTGAGGACCAACTCCAGGGCTACTGCCTAGGTCAAGGGCCCCGGCAGGAGTATTGACCTAACCTTTAATGTCATATACAAAGTGTATATGGCATGGGGCCAAGAAGCTGTAACATCTGCGTATTGTTCTCTTAACTTGATCTTACTTGTGCGTACGAAGTTGTATGAGTGTGCCACGTCAGGTTTAGCCCACGCTCGTAAATACAGGTGAATCACACCTGCTCGTAAATGCCCGTGTTTATGAGAATGTACATTTGCATATATTGACGCCCCAAAAATGCCATATAAGGAGGCGGTCCACCCCATTTCTGCAGAAGCGCCATTCATAAAAAAAGAATGCAGGGCAATGATAAATACTATTCCAGTGCGGAGATCAAAATCAATAAAAAGAAAACCTAACATCGTTTTCCAATTGTCCAAATATGCTTGTTATGTTATGTCCCTCTGAGTCCCTCTCTGTCTTTTTGTCTGTGTCTGTGTCGGTCTGTCTGTCTGTGTCTGTCGCTGTGCCATCACACACACCATCATGGTGGCACTGAAGGCCTTTCCTCCAAAGGACTTGAGCTCGCTGAGCTCCTCCAGGTAGTTGATGCGGGCCTGGTTGAAGGACAGCCCCTTCTGCTTGGGGTCCTGCTGTGATTGGCTCTTCTTCATGTGGTAGCCCACCGCCTTCCGCAGATCCTTCTCCCGCATGTTCCTCAGCAAGGTGGACGACACAAAGTTCTCAATGCCCCAAGTCTTCCTGAAGAAAGCACAACCACATGTCTGATGAGTGTGTGTGTGTGTGTGTGTGTGTGTGTGTGTGTGTGTGTGTGTGTGTGTGTGTGTGTGTGTGTGTGTGTGTGTGTGTGTGTGTAGCTAGTGGTACCTAGTGGACAAACAGTGCAATGGCACCTTCCTACTTCTATTGATCTTCTTGCATTGATCTTGAATCTTATCTCATTCTACATAAATGGTCACAGTTAAAACGACATTAAGCTATTCCAATTTTATTTAGTGTATGTGTATGTGGCAGTGAGTGTGTGTAAGAGAAAGAGGCGAAAGGAGAGCTATTAAGGGTGTCTATGTGTATCTATGGTCCTGGTTAAAATAGATCTACCAAGAATAAGTATTTATGTAAGAATGTACGTATAGAAGTCTAAGAATCGTAAGAAACGTTGAGGCACGGCGATCTTTCGGATACATTCGAATATCTTGCTTCCGTGAGAGATGCTGTCTAGACGACCTTCCTATTGCGGGTCAATAGCCACCTCCGTGGGTGGTTTTGCCAACGGTTGTCTACATCTCTCGTCCGACCGTCTCACTTTGCCTCGTGATCTCACACAACCGTTTACAATCTGCGATGTGAAGAGAGATCCAAAGCGCTTGTGCGGACAAGTCCTGTGTGTGTGTATGTGTGCGTGTGTGTGTGTGTGTGTGTGTGTGTGTGTGTGTGTGTGTGTGCGTGTGTGTATGTGTGCGTGTGTGTGTGTGTGTGTGTGTGTGCGTGTGTGTATGTGTGCGTGCGTGTGCGTGTGCGTGTGTGTGTGTGTGTGTGTGTCTCACGTGATGGTCTTCAGGTTGGTCTTAGGAGACTGCCCACAGCTAGCCAGCCTCTCCTGGATGTGCAGGGCCGCCAGCCGCAGAGCCGTGTTACACCTCATCTCCACTGCAAACCTCTCCTGCAGCACATCGTTCACCCCCTAACACACACACACACACAATCAAAAACAGTCACTTTGGGTGAATTGGTGCACTCTGCAAATGAAAGGGGGGGGGGGGGGGTACCAGGGGCATTGCTAGACAAAAGCTCTTCTGGGGAAGAGGCCCCCCATTACTCAAATCCAACAGTTGTCTCTTGCATGCTTGCTGCCTGTATGAAAACTATACATTCATATATGCAATCTATGTTATACAATAAGCTATATGAACGTCCCTTGCTTAGCCCACCAATACTGCTACGGCCTTACTGCTGCTGCTGAAACTGCAACAATTACTACCAATTACATTTAGAGATGAAATAAATAATCCTTTCATGACTTGAGTCAACCAATTAAAATATAAAATGTACACAAATGTCTGATCTAAAATGAAACAAAGTCTTCCCAACAGTTTGCCTCGCGTGTCCAACACCAAGTCCGAGATTGGTTTCATTTTTCCAGCATCAAGCTGTAGACCTACCGTCTAGTTTTCATTTTGGAAAAGTGTGCCTCCTGTTCATTTGACTGTGACTCAACTTACAAAGTTCTTCCCTCTCAACAGATAAGTCAGCGAGAGGATGACGCCGGTCTCGTCCCATTGTGCCCCTGTGCCAAGTGTGGAGCCGTCCCAGCACAATGAATGACCGGGACTGACTTCCAGTCGTACTTTCCTTTCTCAATGTAGATGTTTGATTCGCGTGCCATGCGAGTCCATGGCTTTGTATTCAGAGTCCATGGCTTTGTATTCAGAGTCCATGGCTTTGATGCCGAGTGTGGGGAGCCTTGGTGTGGATCGGGGTCAAGGCTTAAGGACCCACCTGGAGATAGAGATACTCAAAGGCAGTGGGGTCCTCCAGCAGCAGGTCGCGCGGGTCTTTGGGCATGTAGCAGACACGAAACAGACACCTGTAGTCATGGGATTCCTTCTTCTGCACCACCTGGTCTCACACACACACACACACACACACACACACACGTCATGTATTCAAATACACCTGCTTTGGGAGGATGGGAGGATTAGGTGAAAACGTCCTTTGAAGTCATGATGAGTGTGCGTGTGTGCGTGCTTACCTGTTGTATCCTCTCCTCCTCATGCAGAAGCAGCAGCTTGGTGACACTGTGCTGCTGCTCCAGCACCAGGCAGAAGTGCTCGATACGAGACAGAGACAGCTTCTCCTTCAGCGTCATCACGATGTCCTGGTACACACACACACACAGATGCACGCACACACAGATGCACGCACACACACAGATGCACGCACACATATACCGACAGATGCGCGCACACGCAAACAGACGCATGCACACGCACACAAACACACACACACACACACAAACAGACACAGATGCATTCACATGCACACAGACACACACAAATGCACACAGACACACACACATGCGGACACACACAGACACATGCACATGCCGACACACACACACATAGGCTCACACGCATTTACGCACACAGACAGACAGACAAACAGACACACACACACACACACACACACACACACACACACACACACACACACGTAGGCTAACAGCATTATTTCTGTCTCAGTTCATATCATTACTAAATGTATTCATGTCTGAGAGTCCACTAATATATGGTTTTGTATATATTAAATATATATTAACATTTGAGTATATGTAATGCATTAGCCTTGGAAAAGACATACTATGTTTACTAATCTACAGGTTAGACATCAAGGAAACACTCTGTACCTTGACTGTTGTGTTGGGTTCAAACTTGAAGGCCTTTGTCTGTCCGTTCTCCAGGTACACCTTGAGGACATTAGGGAGGAAGAGCAACGTGTTGCCCTGGAAACCACACAAGGGTCAGAGGTCAGGGGAAGTGTCAATGGAAAATAAGAGCGCTGTAAAATCTGCTCTTTCCACTGAGAGCTATATCTATTAAAAAATGATTGAACACAACTGCAAGAAAACACTAATTAAAATTCTGTGTGCATGTGTGTGTGCTTGTATATATGTGTGTGTGTGTGTGTGTGTGTGTGTGTGTGTGTGTGTGTGTGTGTGTGTGTGTGTGTGTGTGTGTGTGTGTGTGTGTGTGTGTGTGTGTGTGTGTGTGTAATTGCCGTGCATGTTTCTATACCCAGAACAAATAACCACTGCTGTGTTAGCACATTTGGGCTGTATTAAAATATTGTGGTTTGTTCTGCTTGTAACACAGAAGCCAAGAGTTGTAGGGGTCCCTTCCTCCATATTCTTCTGGCAGTCATTTTCAATCAGCACAAGTACCGACGTATCATCTTTCCATTTAGGATTTCAGGAAGTGCTTGGTTATGTGTCTACACACTGATGTTCTCGTTGGGGCAAATGTATTTCTCGTTTCCTCCCCGTCGCCCTTGCTGAATATACTCTTTGCCATATTGACTTTTTCTATCCTTGAATACATAAAGAGAGACAGACACGCTGATTTAATCTCATCTGTCTGATTCAGTGATTAGTAATGCACACTTCTTCACCGTGTCTTTTCTCCATTGGAGGAGGCGAACTCCACATCAAAAGCTACTTTGGGGGAGCAAATCCCCAACCATCACACCATGCGGCGTAATAAGGTTATATATAAACCCGGAATAAAACCCCTCTTAGCTGCACTTCCTCTATACGCTGTATAAAAAAAGAATGTACCATTACAGCTGTAGGTTGCCTTTCCCAGCATGTACATTTCAAATGCTACTGAGAACGGTAAAATTGAGTTTTCTCTATATTCTATAGCCCCTTTCACACATGCAGTCTTTCCCTGCAATGTTCAGGAACATTTCCTGCATGGGATCATGTGGTGGGGAGCATCGTTTGATATTCTGGGAAATCTGCAATGCCAATATGCCTGCTCAAGACCTAGTGACATTTCCGGATTACTCCCGGTACGGCTGTGTTGTGGATGAAAGCAGTAACATTTCCGGGAGAGGCACGTAAAGGGTAACATCGGTCTGACGTAATAGACTTTCATGTGGAGTGAGCAAGCCGATCCCAAGACTCTGCTGATGACTTATTTGAATCAGCGACGGTATTTTAATGCGCCAATGCTTTTCGGCTGATTCAATGGCGATAAACACCGTTTCTTTTGTTTGCAAACAAACTCATTTTTTCAAGAATGACTGGAAAACGGAACAGATTCCAATAGAGGGAGCTCCTCTAAGTCCGCGCAATCAGCAGTCCATAAAAGTTGCATCACCGTCATCTGCTGGACTGTCCTTTGGCCCACATATTCCGGCATTGCTATGCCACATGTGAAATCGGCGCAAGGCGGAAATGTCCCAGAACATTGCTGCATGTCTGGATAGTGAAAATCCCCAGCAGTGCCTGAAAGGTTATCCAAGTAATTTACCGGGAACTATTTGGAAAGAGGCTTGCCTTCCCCAATTTTACCTGATTAAAAAACCAGCAAAAATAGAATATGCATAATTGAAAAAATAAATAAAGATCAAGATGAATTAGAAGCAACATATCGGTGTATTTAAGAGGTTTGTAATCCTCACCTGGGAGTTACCGTTGACTTCTACTTCCTCAGCAAAGTGGACTTTAACAGGGTTGGACCTGAGCTTGGCCCTCTTCTCTGGGGTGATGAAAGATGACTTTGGGCCCTGTGAAGAGGACAGGAAAAGTTGGAAATCTGATGTTTCACTGAACTCCGAATAAAGTGAACTTTTATATAATTACTAAAATGATGCCAAAATAGTTTCATAAATCCCTATACAATTTTAATGAACATAACAAATAATTTCACCACTTTTTACAAGGGTCTCAAGAGTTTGAAATGCATCCAAGCTAGAAGAAGATATTGACAAAAGAGGCAACGAGGGTAGCCTGGACGAGAAGGAGGGAGAACCAATCCATTAGGAGCCATATATTTGCATCAAAAATTGTCACTGAGTTATAGCAGTACTGTTGACGTAGAAAGGGAAGGCAAGCGCCATATGAAATATGAAATATCAGGGCCGTGGTTTTTTCAGGCCTACGTCATAAAATCAAAATTTTCTGATTCTCAATTAGAGGCGATGCATGAATAATTTATGGCGTTTCGACACTGAGAATTCATTATTTAATTTCTTTAACAGTCACTGGGGATGATGACACAGCACAGAACACTTTAAGGAGTCCATTATGTTTTCCAGGTTGCTTTTATCCCAGTAGTCCACTAATAGAAATGGAAATAATGGTATTCTCATGACTGTGAAACCCAGTTATAGTTACAGTTGACTCGTGCTGAAAATCAACCAAAGATATTGTGCACTAATGCATCCCTTTTAGCATGATGCAATTATGCTAACCTTTTCAAATGTATAAATGTTCTGTCCAGTCATGACATATTTTTTCTTGTTATATTTCAAAGTGTTCAAAGAGTTCCATCCTGGACGCGCATAATCATTCACTGCACATGAGTTATACATTTCAAGTGGTAGTTTCATCAGCAGCGCAAGTGAAATATTAAATGAGGATTGGTCAGTTATTGAAACGTTTCCCTTGGCTCATTGCGTAGTCACAAGTTGCATAAGTCACAAGCAACTGACCTCATAAATAATCAAGTGTTACAAATGCAGAGACCACCATTCTTTTACCAGCCTTCTATTAAGTAACCTAGGACCGGTAGTAATAATAATAATCCCGGTAGTGATAATAATAACAATAACATTGTACAAATATTATAGGATATATAGCAGTGTGAATGGATGGATGGATCTATCACACGCTGAACGAATGTGCTACCTTGTTTATATAGCTATCGTAGCTGACAATAGCCCTGATAAAGGGGGTACAGAGAGGGACACGCATTACCTGCCCCATTCCCAGTGGACACACACATTTAAAGTGCACAAAAGCACATGTGGACTAACACACCCAAAGGTGTAATTCTGTTTTTAATTTAGCTTGGCTTCTCATTTTCCACTTTCAAGTGTTTTGCGTTTCAGTCACATTATCCAACTATTTGTGTTCTAATTAAGTTTGAGCTGTTAGGATATACCTCTTAGATTGATCTGAATCAAACACAACATAAAGAACGTGTACATCGTGTCTATGCATGTGTATCTGTGTGAAAGTATCCCGCATCTGATAGAAACCGTGCATGTTTACCTAACGCTGAAGACCTGCGCAGATGGCCTGATCAGCAAAATGATTTTGTATCGGTGTGAACTTTTAAAGGAATAATTATTTAGAGTAATCATGTTTCCCCTACTAACAGCAGAAGTCAGCAGAATTCCTGCGTATTAGTATTGACACTTTTAGATTCTCACTTCTCTCTCACACCCACCCACACACACACAAACAAACAAATTGATATCCGATGATGGAGTGTGCCTCCTGTTCCCTTTGGTGAGGTGGATGGGGGGGTAGGGGTGGGGAAATCACCATAGATCTGGAGCGATGACCTTGGCTGAAGCATGTTTGGCATACAATTGCCTTTTGACCCTTATGTTACTACGTTGACCTGTTTGATATATGGGTTTGTTGACAACAGCATATACAATGTGTGAGCCCTGCAAGTGTGTCTGTGTGCGCATATGCATACGCATGTAATGCAATATAGAAGGAAAGCACGTAATCTGTTTTGCACCAGTAACTGACAGAACAAAGTAGAATTGAACGGAACAGAATGTAGAGTCTGTGAGTGATAAACAATACAATACATAAATGTCTTACATCAATATTTTGCACTCTTCTGTCTTGATTGTGCAACCCTCAAACCCCCGTGATGGGTGACAATTTAGTACACTTCTTGTCTTCTAAATGTTTCCACAGAATGAATACTACCTTAATACTATGAGGACTGGACCCTGTGTGGCCCGGAAGCAGATATTGAACTGACCTGTTAAAATCACCATAACAAACCCAAATACATATTCATGTATGTATGCATTTGTAAAAAAATAAATAAATACAGAGTACTCACCACCATGGTCCTGAGGACTGTCATGGTCACTATATCCTGACACTCCCTGCAAAGGTCAGATGGGTCAAAGGTCACTGGGCAGTCTCACCTCAACCGTTTTTGTGACTGTGTGCCGGTGTAAGTAGCCCGTATGCATGTATAAATAGCGGGTAAATGTGTGCAAATGTGACAGCATGCAAACCTGATTATTTCAGCAGCCTGCTCTGGAGTCAGGTCCTCCACAGCAACGTTATTGATCTTCACAAGCTGGTCGCCAGGCACCAGACGACTGTCGGCAGGACCACCTGCACACACGCACGCACGCACGCACACACACACACACACACACACACACACACACACACACACACACACACACACACACACACACACACACACACACACACACACACACACACACACACACACACACACACACACACACACACACACACACACACACACACACACACACGTTATAATCCAGTACATTCTTCAGATTTATAGCCATGTCCTCAGTGCTAAACTGGGCATAATGGTGACATGGTGATTTTTAAAACATGCATTATATGATACTCACACAAACACACACACAACAGTTAATTGATTGTTCCGGGTTCTGACATTTACTAATGACATCGGAAGGAGAAGAGCAGAAGCAGCTGAGGTGAGGGAGGTAAGCTATTGCCTACCTGGGCTCTTTAGCACTTATCTTTATATACTGCTGTGTACACAGAGGCTGCATCTAGCAGAACCTCAGACTCTCTGGTCTTCATGTAAATGAATAACCATCAGTTACTGCACCCCACACCCCGGCACAGATACATCTATAATACGTCAACTAAATGCAAGCACAGCACCCATTACATGTTGTGATGTTTCAACCACGCACTTTACACTGGCATGTAGTCATTTATCAGCTGCTGTTGCGTGCAGTGAAAAGTGAGGCTGTGAACGATCTAATTGTACTTTGTACTTGGTACCCGTTTAGTAGTTACACTTCTATAGTAACGATAAGTTAGCATTGAATGTACTAATTCACGAGAAGACGAAAAGACGCCATTCCTGGGCAGTGGAGGTAGGGCGGGATGACGGATGTGATGTGGGCGGGTGCAGAGCCAGAGAAGGCCCTCAACGCCAACATCCAGGATCTGAACCGAACGCGGGCGGCTCCAGTGGAGGGAGATGTACAGTGGGGTGAAAGCAGTTCTAGAAGGCTCATTTATGTGTTGCCAGGAGGCCACCCCCTTGACCTCATCCTATATTTCAACAGGAAATCATAGCGTCACTGTATGTCCACCGCTTCCCCCCACCCCCACCCCCACCCCCTCCCTTCAATCATTCCTCCATCCATCTCCTTGCCTGCCTATTCCTGGTCAAGGACAAGTGGCCTTCCCCGTAGCCTCATCAAAAGCCTTATTGTACAACTGACAAGGGATTCCTTTCATGACTGGATAATGTTGTCAGAGCATACAATAAAAGAAACCATTCATCCGTCACTAGATAATAATATAGCAGCAAAAGGCTTTCTAAATAAAGGTTTAAAATACATTGACTGGTGTGGTTGAATGTGTGAACCCGAGAACATCAACACGTGCGTGCGTGTGCGTGCGTGCGTGCGTGTTTTGTGGGCTGTACATCAGAAAGACTGAAACAGATGGCTTTGACATGACCCTAGCCAGCATACTGAAGGGGGAGGCAGCAAGACCCTGGACCCCGAGGGTGAATGCGGTCCTGGTAACTCTGCATCAGCCCGTGGTTGTCAGCCTCTCCTGACAGACACAGATGGCAGCACTGCCAAGGTTTAAATGTGGATTGTGTTGTTTAGCTGTCAAACTTTATTATATTTATGTATTTATTCTGTGCATTCAGTTGTGGAAAAATAATGTGCAAGAGACCCATGGAAATTTGCCAACATTTTATAATCAGACTGATAGACTTTATTTGTAATCCAACCTGTTGGATTGGTTGTTATAGGGTCAATGACCTCATTACCTGACCTCAAACCTGGGAAGCATCGTTGTGGATTGAAAATATTATAAGACACATGTTTCATATGTAGTAGAAATTAAGTTATGGCATTTCTTTGTGGTCAGATCTCTCTTGTAACCTCTAAACAAGAACATGGGGGGATGGGGGGGGGGGGGGGGGGGGGGGGACTAGGATGGGACTAGGACTAGGATGTCCCCATCCCAGCTGAGGGCCTACTGGAGCAAGACTCCTCACCCCTGCATGTATCTGGATTCCCTGAATACAGAAGTGTCTTCTACTAAAGGACTAAAATAGTAGTAAAATGTATGTAGAATAATTGAATGAAATAAATATCTGTATTCCCTGAAGGGAATAAAGTGTCCTGCTACTAAAGGACTAAAATAGTAGTAATATGCATGTTAGTAAAATGAATTGATCATCTACACACGAATAACTGCATCTTTCATCACTGTATGCGATACACAAGGACACACTTTAATCAGGACATATAGTCCTTATCGGTAGATTGGCACATTAAAAAAAGACATCAGCTGTGCAGATCTTCTAAAACCTGAGAGCCTCTTCCGGAAGCCGTTAGTAAGCACTTTTTTAGAACAAAACCACAAAAAGTTATCTATTTTTAGAGCGTGCCAAAGGGACTGGGACGACTTCGGTACCCCACCACAGCTTTCGTACAGCAGGAAGAGCGGTTGACGGAAACCGCTCACAGGAAATTCTCTTTAGTGTTTGCATGACATGAATATATCTTTTTTAATTGTGCTAAAAAAAGGATGGCCTTCACAGTGATAATTTCTCATATTCATGTGATTCCAACACAGGTGTGGCCATCTGCGTCCACCAGCACACTCTGAATGTTCTGCATAAAACAGGGCTTTCAAACTTGGCGTTCAAATGGGGAAGGTAAAGTGGGGGAATAAAAAGAAAAAGAAGACACCTTTTCTGTTTTCACACAGGTTCCTTGGTTGTGCTACCTCCCCTCGCCTAAACCAATCACCTTTTGCCATTGGTCATTAGTTGATCCTCCTCATCCTGGAGCTACGGGTCTATTCCCAGAAGCTGGCCTTACTGCCCTCGTTGCTTACCCTCCCCTCTACACCTCTCTGCTGCTCTCCCCAGAGCCCCACGACAAGCCAACAATACGCAGTGTGGACCGCATGCAGGGGGAAAGCAAATAGATTTCAACCCATTTTATTAGATAAAACCGGGATTTCGATGCGGTACAGTTACAGTTTTGACCAAGGGCTACAATTGAATTTTTTGCAATGCAGTTTCATATTTCCAACGCAAAAGAGTCATTTTAATATCCCTTGGGAATCCCGTAGCTCGGACTGGCTCTAAGAAACAACTCTGTCGTTTTAGAGTGCATGGAGAGTCTTTGTAAGAACATGTTGTGTCTCTCTATAGTACAGTAACATTAAATCAACAGCAAGTCATATACAAGGGTGTTGGGTCAACCAATTATTGATCTGGCGTATTATAACAGCCAATATTTGTCATATTTCTAATTATTGGTATTTTCATAGCGATATGTTTCCAATAAAAATTATAAAATGTAAAAATGTGATATGCATTCATTCGACGCAGCAACCACTCCCCAAAAGTAAGTAATAAACTAATCAAACCAGTTCTTTGTGAATAGTGGCAGAGATGCAAGTCACTGGTGGAAGCAGTCTATGAATGCAGTGCTGACGAGCACACAAACTCAAAGTAACACCTAATGCAATATCAAACTGAGAAAAAGATTTACTTTCAGTTGTAAAGCGGTGCATTTTGTAGCCGCTATTTTACATTCAGCTCTGTTCCGTTTGACTTGCCTCTACACGAAGATAAGATTTCCTGTGCCTCTCACATCGAAAACCCATAGGCAGTGTGTGAAAGATAAACGCAAGTCGCACAACACAACTGATAACCGATTCGTTATTGCCAAAAATGCCGTGTAGGCTTCTCATTCCTCCCACCCATACTGTCTTGCACATATTTATGCTCGGTCGGCAAGCACACACACACACACACATGCGACAGCGAACCATGTCATGTAACACAAGAAGTAACCCATTCATGCAGTCGCCAAAATGCTTCGTAACTGGACTTTAGAAGAACTAAATCGATAGTGTATTTATTTTCTCACTTAATTTCTGCTTCTCACACACCTTTGCCTGCTTGCGCACTAACATACTTTTCTTTTTTCTTCCTCCCGCATGCTTGCGCAAACATTACCCCCCCCCCCCCCCCCCCCCCCCTGATGACTAATAATCTATCTAAATCAGCCGTGAAAAAACAATAATGGTTGAGTCCTACATAGGTATTTACTAATGCTTTGATTTGAAAGCGTTGTACTACCTGAAATAGGTTACCATTTAATAGAGTAAACAAGTGAACAATCCTTTAGTTATGCTCGTGTGAATTCTCAAGTGAAGGTTTACTTATTAAGCCTTGCTTGTTAGATAAGGTCCATTGTCCGCAAAGTACACAACAAACACGGCTAAACTGTACAACACTGCCGTATGTTGGATGAACTTTAGATAAACGTATGCTAGACAAAGCATGCGCTCCATCTATGTCCTACCTGCTGTGACCTCATGCACCAGGATGGGCGTCTGGGAGGTCAGGCTCAGACCGTGGGAGTTGAGCTCAGAGCTTCTCTGGATCTGAACCGTGAAGCGGAAGGAATAGCTCCTCTGGTCGCTGGCCTGCTCCCCAGTCTTCCCATCCACCGACACCCTGTCTCTGGATAAACAACAACCAGTCAGCCGCCAGTCAGTCAGACGGTCAATGCTGTGGAACAGCAACCTTCCCGTGGTATCTGATAGCGTTGCTATAGTGAAAATAATGTTTTTAATGATTATTTATACGTTGTTGGGTACTGAACTATGTGTGTATATTTGTGCAATCCATTGTCAAATCAAGCTGAACTTAACTGCAATGTCCACATTTTACAAATTAAATTGTGTAACACACACACACACACATACATATATATATATATATATATATATATATATATATATATATATATATATATATATATATATATATATATATATATATATATATATATAACAAATCTGTATTTTTTAGTTCTTTATTCGTTGATTGCAATGTTACACAGCTCTGTTTACACTTTTCATTATTGTAGCATATCTTTAATTGTACATACACTACATTTTTATTTCACTTTTGCAATGTAAACGTATGTTTCCCATGCCACTATAAAGCCCCTTTGAATGAAGTTGAATTAAGAGAGAGAGAGCGAGAGCGAGAGAGTGAGAGAGAGCGAGTGAGCGAGAGAGCGAGAGTGAGAGCGAGAGAGAGAGAGACCCAATCAAAGACGAAGACAGAGCGGTACCTGCTGAGCGAGTGAGAGCGGCTGCCCAGGTCCCGGGAGCGCCTCAGCCATCTCCCCACCACCTGTTCCACCCGACTAGTCCGGCGGGACGGGGAGCGGCTGCGGCCCTGCTCCTCCATTTACCTGCCGGGGGGAGAGCACCCAGAGGTCACCCACGGGGCCCCCACATACATTCTAGAAATATGTTATACTTCAGTTCATAGTTTTCGATATTGTTTTTACATCCGTCTTTTAATTGACAGCCTTTTGTTGTCTTTTAATGATTGTCCCTTCAACGGTGAGTGGTGGTGATGTAATTTCCTGCCTCTGCAAAGCACATACACTTTGTGTTGGAAGGGTGCCATTTAGTATACAAATGCAAGCATATACAGGCACGTGGGACACACACACACACACACACACACACACACACACACACACACACACACACACACACACACACACACACACACACACACACACACACACACACACACACACACACACACACACACACACACACACACACACACACACACACAGCAGCTGGGGTTATGGATATTGGGGGTGGTATGAGGCCAGTCGCAGTGTCTTTGATGGCTTCAGCCTAATGGGCTCTACCCACACTTACGGCAGTTTCTCTTCATCTAGTGTTCCCTACAGAGGCTAATTGTTGACTGTAATGGCAATAAAAAATGGTTTTCCTATCGGTTTACTCATACTAAAAACATTGGATACCAATTACTTGTTCTATGCCGAGGTTCCGCAAATTTGTGTGCAAGCGCCACGTACTTAAAAAAAATAAAATCCACAGACATTCTCAACCCTACCGCACACAGATACACTTCTCTGTCAGGAGGAGTCAGACATGGCTTCAGTCATTAGTGGTAACCTAATAGCTCCCTCACATCATCGCTGGACTGTGTCAAGGAAATGTACACCCTGCTCACAGGAGCCCATTCTTCCTTTAGCAGATACAAGTTACTTGATTTAATTCCATAGCTGATCAATCTATGACTGAATGAAGGAAGGAATCAATGACCTAATAGAGATATTTAAAGATGTACGGTCGATTAATCCTTTCATAACTACAATCTTTCTATGCACTCCCAGGCCAGTCAGGAGATGTGAACACTTCCACTCATCTCGGGTTTTCGCTGGAGTTTCTTCATGGCGTGCCTAGTGGATCCTCCTAGGATGCCCTTACCAGCTGCTCCTCTCAATGGCAAGGTGCAGCAACTCTAGTCCCTAGGTGATCCTGAAAGCCTGAATGTCTTTGTGTCGTTAACCCCATCTACGATCTCAGCCTGGAGGCCGTAACCCGGGGTTCACGACCAGATTTGAGTGTGGCAAAGTGTTGAATGAACAACACATTTGCCGTATATCAAACTAGCATGATGTGCACCCAGCAGGCAGTCAATCTCAACAATTCCCTTTACACGTGAGTAAGATCTCAGGAAACTTGAATTTGATCACGTACTCCCCCAGCTGAAAGGGGAGTGGTCCTTCTTCTAGCACGGGATCCTGGGTTCAGACTATGAGTGCCGGATCGATATACACTTCCCATTTGGTGGCAATCCAGACTCTCATTTGGCTTTGGTTTCCGATTGATTTTGTGTCCAAGAATATGAAAATCCGTGATTGAGACTAAGCACAGCCGTGGCGGTTTTCAGCGGCCACTATGAACATGCTTGACCTAAAACCAAGTGTACACACACACAGCACATTGTGTACAAGGACTGCATGGCTTACAGGTAAGAAGCCCCATGTAGACCATACCTCCACAGGACTCCCCATTGATCCTTTGATTAAGATCTTCATACCAATTCACAAAACCAATTTAGATTGGATTACCATAAACTAAAGATACTCATATGTAGCAATTGTGGCTGCTACACGCCACCTAGGTGGCTTTTACTGGGCTCCTCCAAAACAACTTCTCCCTGAGTGTGTGTGGAAATGGCTGGTTTAACCTGTGCACATTGATTGCTCAATGCACAACAGGTGTGCTGCCCCACCCAGCCCCAGAGTCCAATCAGTCTGACTTGGACCAGGTGAGGCTGCTCAAACCAGCCATCGTCCACACACACACATTGTTCTAGACTATTCCATGACCAACAGCTCTGTGACCATGCAAACATCTTTACAATGAACACCTCCCATTCATCACTGAACACCATACAAACTAGCTCTGTGACCATGCAAACATCTTTACACTGAACACCTCCCTTTCATCACTGAACACCATACAAACTAGCTCTGTGACCATGCAAACATCTTTACACTGAACACCTCCCATTCATCACTGAACACATCATTCATTCACTAATTCAAACCAAAGGCAACAAACACCCTCCACAGATATCCATCAAAGTGTTTGGATGGAGGATATTTGACGAGCTGGTTGATTGTTTGCTACGTTATCCCCACGGTTACTGTACTGGTGGTTAGAATCACATCGATTGAATGAATGATGTCATCAGGACATCACCACCCCTCCCCTGTGCACTTCCGTCATGAGCAGGGAGATAAGAAGGACTGAAGGAAGCTCAGCCAGATGGACATGAGTCATGATGGGCATTAACACTGCATTAGAGTCAAGGGGATGGGGGTGGAGGATTTAGGGGTGCAGGGTAAGTAGGGAACAGAGATAACTTGAGGTCGGGACCAGGAGGGGGGAATCAAATGGATAAAACAGGGGTAAAGGCAAAGGGTTGGTAGACGAGAAGGATGCACTAGAGACGGAGAGAGAGGGGAGGAGCGAGAGGGAGTGGAAAGACAGAGGGACTTAGCCAGACAGTGATTTCTCTTTGGGGAATTTGAGTCACAAGCTCATTATCAATCCATCTGTCTGTCAATGTTTTCTCTTCTCTTTCTCCCTCTCTCCTCTGGTTTTCTCCAACAACAACCCCCTCCTCCTCCATCCCCCCCCGCCCTCCATCTCTGCACTCCCTCTCCTCTCCCTCTCCTTTCACATTTCCCTCTTTTTCTTTGATCGCCCAGTCTTGACGGCCAGGTCTCGAGTTTCACAGACAGGACGCTTCGGAAGACACGATACTACAGCTCGCCGCGCTCGTGTGAAAAAATTAAGAGCTGTAACGTTTAGGACATCCACCTCATTGAAGACACCAGAAGAAATCACATTCACTTAAATCTCCAAATCACATTTACATTTTGAGAGATGCGCAGATTGCTAGCGAAGAACGTCTGTAATTCAAACAGATGGCCATGGAGAGTATTTGCACTCTGAAACAGATCAGAGGATGACATAAAAATAAAATAGGACCAATCCGATCCCCTGTTTATTTTTACTGTCCTATCAATAACGTTGTTCATACAGACACAAAATTACATTTGAGCTCCCATATGGCCAATAATAATTCAGGTATAGATCTGGCCAAGGAGGCATGGATGGAAATGATGGACAATTGATGGCCCTAATGTGACCTCCTATGCAGCAGAAACAGCAGGCCCAAGCCACAATCTATAACCTGGAAGGCTAGTACCCAGGGAACTTGGAACTATGCCTTGTCTGCATCACCACTGCTGAATGCAAGGACCCTGCCAACTCAAATGGGCCTTACAATGTAGAGGTAGAGCAAGTGATGTGGGGGACTATCAGGGGATAGCCAGGGAAATTAAAGTCCTGCCAGATTTATGGTATAAATCTTCTTAATGAAGCATGCCTCTCACTGTGCCGTCCTCCCCTCATGAGACTTGAAATACAGCTAGGCCCAGAGATTGCCAACCACAAACTTGCTTGCTACAGGAAGCTTGGTGCAGTGCACTGAATCCATCTTGATGCCTTACTCCAATCAACCTTTCATCATCAATGCAGATGCCTCCAGAAAAGGTATCAAGGCAGGTTAAAGGTGGGATGAGAACCCAGTGACATATACTAGACTATTACTGTTTTTAACCACAAGCTATTGAAGATGACACAAACTACTAGTCATTTGAGAAGGAATGTTTCACAATCACCAACATAAAGTACCATCTGTTGGGCTAAAAATGGACATTAGTTACAGATCATGTTTCCTTGAAACGGATGCTAGCAAAAAATTTAAATAATTAACACAGAACACATGCATTGCACCCACTGATTATACAGGTGTACACAATTAATTGTAAATCTTCTGTGATTTTTCACAAATGTTCAAGTTTTATTAGGGGTCCTACGAAATGCCAAGGAACCCTTTTGTATTTGTTAGTATTATTATTGTAATTTTTTCCTTAAAGGTTTTATGAATTGGCATGCTTGTAGAACTCGTAAAATGAGTAAGGGATGAAAAGGATTGGGAAGATTCCCCCATAGGTGGCGCTATAATCAGTGCTTGATAATGCATAACAATTCTATGATACGTGAATACATTTTCCTAATTAAAATAGAAGAGCTTTCCTTTTGCTACGCTGGTCTGTTCAGCTCAGATGCTATGTGCAGAGCCAGGGTTTTGACAGTGGAAAAGTAAGTTAGTCATGAGTTTGTTTCGAGTGTCTGTTAGTTGCTGACTAGTGTGTTTCTATCAAGTCAACATTGCTTGTCATATGAAGTGAATCGAAAATAAAATCACTAATTATAAAATAGGCCTAATATCCTCGCAAATCAATACACTGACAAGCGCACGGCAACTGTGTTTACATCGTGCTAGTCTCGGTTAAACTTGTCGTTTCAATGCAACTTTTATCATCCGATCACGGCAGGACGCATTGTCAGTTCTGGACAGTCCCAGATCAGATCCTGCTCACATTGTGATCCGATGACCCTAGACCATTTGCAAACCCTTCTCAAGATTTCTTCCTTCTTAATTAAGGGAATTCTTTCTAGCCCTTTGGGGGACTAAGGTTAGGGAGTGTCATAAATATATGGCCTGTTAAGCCCTTTGAGACTGTAACTGTGATTAAGGGCTATACAAATAAAATGCACTTGACTTGACCACATTGCGAGGACACCAGACTGGCGTTCTGATTAGATTTCATTGGAGTGGACAGCAATCTGGGCACAATGTGGGCAGACCACACCCCATGCCTACTCGGAGCTCGACAGGATTCTATCCTCGGCACTTACACACTGCCAGACACGCGGGACTCACAACGGCGATCTCGTCTTTAGTAACCCGAGTCACATCGCTAATTCAGAGCGTGGCTATCTTTTGAATATCAAATATCTTTCTAACAAAACAAAAAAAAATCGACGTTCAAACTGCATAAGCTGCTATTGAGACTGTGATTATTTTTTGAATAAACCACCACAGCTGCTCTATGCTGATTTGCATTTGACTTTCAGTTTCGATGTCGGGGACGTTTCTGGCGGGCGGACATTATTGTAAAACTTGTCGAATGGGTGGAGGACTCTGCCTAACCGGCACAGCCACTAAACGTTGGCGAACGAAGCTATTTAATACAGCCTCTCAATAACCAAACATTACTGCACAACGGCGAAGAAATGTGACACTTTAATACAATCATTTAAAAATAAATTAGTAAAATGATCATCAGAATGTTGCTAAATGTTTGGGGTTTAAGGTTGAGGGACGGATATAAGGGGTGAGAAATTTAGAATTTAGAAAGGGGTGAGAAATAGAAAGGAGAGTAGAACATGTTTGTTGGTTTAAAAGTGCAATTATGGAAGTTTTATGTACATATTTTATGAGGTGGTGAGAAACTTTACATCACACTCAGATTATTGCTTTGATTTTGTTTCTGTTGTTCTGTGTACTTTATATGCTTTACTGCACTCCCCACTCCAGCTGACATAGTGAGTGTACTGCGTAACTGCTTGAATGTCCTCATTTTACAAGTTCATAGTGCAAGTTCATAATGAGGTGAAACTTAACATTACACACATTGGATTATTGCCGTGATGTTCTTTTATAATGAAATAAATACATTTCAAATACATTTTAAATTTATGGTTTGTTGTGTTCTTTATCAGTTGTTCATACATGTAGTTGTTATGGCAACTCATGATGCGTTTTTATAAGTTCTGGTCCCGGGGAAAAAACAAATTTCTCTTTTGGGTCTCGGGGGTGAAAATGTTTGGGAGCCCCTGAACCAAGCAATGATCTCATTCGGAGGAAATAGGCAGCATATTTTCTATAAAAACAAACGATTATCAAAATACAGCTATACAATTAATGACTTATTGTTTTTGCACACTCACATACACACATATTAATTCATTTATTTATTTATTGTTAAATACAAAAGATTAACCTGGACATAAATATTAGTAGATGCAAACTGATGGAATAACTTGTCAGTAGTATGTACAAGTAAGCAGCAAAATAAAGTTACACACAAACAAACACATTTCACGGGTACAAATAGCAGCACCTCCTCCATATTGAGTGACTGCCAATGATTGCCTACACAGACACACACTCACATGCATACACACACACACACACACACACACACACACACACACACACACACACACACACACACACACACACACACACACACACACACACACACACACACACACACACACAGATGAAAGCTAGCTAATGGGGTTGTGCCAGCACTTACAGATTAGCTCCACTTAAACTCTCTCACTCCTCCATTCACTTGGTCACTTTCTCATCCCACAATAACACTGTATTACATACTGTATTTCCGGCCCTCCTCAGGATATCTCTTCTATTTGCTACAGTCACTGAAGAAAGCCATGCTACAGTACTTTTCCATTGTATTGCATTATTTTACACTGTTGGCTTTCAAGAGATACACCTGTCAATGGAGGGCAGGACGCAGTTATCATGAACATGAAATACAATAAATAGGAATTTAATCAATACAAATATAGTATGTATATACATATAGCCTGTGTTGATTTATTTGTATTGCTTTGTAACAGACACACGCACGTGCACTCTTGGGACACAAATCCCTGTAATGGGATTGTGTGTGTGTGTCTGTAGCCTGGCTGAGAGTTTGTGCGTCACAAGTGCTGAGCCAGATTAGGAAGTCTCATCCTCAAGCAGTCCACCTTCATTTACACTGAGAGACACAGAGGCTAGTCCTAACATGCTCCAATACACACACACACACACACACACACACACACACACACTCCTCTCTCAATTATCACACCTTCCACTGCTTCTCTCATCACTATATCTCAAACACACACACACACGCACACACATGCATACACACACACACAGACACACACATACACAAATGCACACACGCACACACACACACACACACACACACATACACACACACACACACACACACACACACACACATGCACACACACACACACACACACGGTGCCAGTACCTGCTTCTTGCCCTGTGTATCAGGCCTCCATGTAGGTGCAAATCACACCCCTGCTCTGCTCTCTCTCCATCCATCGTTGTGCTGAGGAAGACAAGGAGGCTGCCTCTTCATCTCCTGGGGACAGACATGATGTTGGACAGATTGAGGAGTCAGCATGTTTTACAACATGCAATCATGCAAAACATATGTACACGTGCGTGTGTACACACCAACATACATACTTAAATGCATACATAAATAAGGCATAAATACATATACATACATCAGTGGCAAGCGATAACCTTTGACAAGAGGCATGCTGAGGAGACCACCACCACCAGCACAGACTAGCGATAAGCCCTGCCAAATTTCAGCTATAAAACTAAGAAACGCTAATAAACCATGAAAAATGCCACAATCACTGAACCCGCAACAACAACCCTCTATTACATTTCCATTTCCTGGAATCTAGATTATAGTATATGCAATGTCAGTGCGTTGCGTTGGTTTTCAAGTACTGCATGCACTGGACTTTTCCTACTTGTGCATTTAAAACGCATCCTTCTTCCAAACCGTATAAATGGTATTTTGTTTAAAATAACCACGGTAATGTAATAATGTAAAAATGTATCCTACGAAATGTGTAACTTAGAGAGGCACTTGGGGGCGTGGTTTCGCGTTGTCACGTGATTAAACATCTCCCAACACACACTCAGCGCTTTGAGCCCCTCCCCACCGCTCTCTCACCAAAGCGGGAGACGACACAGAGAGCATGTGTGAGATACACTGAGCCCCGGGCAGCATTCAGGCAGAGAGATGGAAGAGATGGAAACCCAGTGGCACAATAGTAGTCATTGTGGTTCAAAAGTGAAACAATCGGAGGGAAAACAACCAATGTTGTAATGTTTTAACAGGAATAATGAGTGTTGATAAAAAAAAAACCACTGAAAATTAATTTCAATAAAGAATTATGTCGTCTTTTAAAACGCCTGGGCATGCACCGTGCTCACAGCTTACATGGACCGCTCGCCACTGACATACACGCACACATATAGCTGCAGGATACAGTGTCTGTCATCTGAAACGTACAAGTGAAGAAAACCTGCATCCACTTTCACCATGCACTAATCAGATAGCCTTTACCATCAATACCATCAATACCATCGAGAGTGTAGCCTTTATGTCTGTGTATACGTCTCCTTCTGTATGTATGTGTGTGTGTGTGTGTGTGTGTGTTGGGGGTTCAAACGAGAAAACCAGAGCAGATGACGGGAGGAGAGGCTGAGGAACAGTGGGTGAGGGGAAAAGGAGGGCGAACAGTGAGTTAGATTACTAGAGCAGAGCAGCAGCAGCAGCAGAGGAAGGCAGAATGAGCACAGTGGCATCAAAGTGAGGACTGGATGCAAACAGACTCTGGCAGCGACAGAGAGAGAGGATGCTGGGCAACTGATGGAGAGGAGGAGGAGGAGGAGGAGGAGGGAAACAATGGAGAAAGTCCACTTAAGAGATAAAAGGGGCCCCAATAGGCAGGGAGGAGAGAGGCCCGCATCCAACAGCAGTAGCAGCAGAGACCTAGGGAGTTGGTGAGATAGAGCGAGAGACCTATGGAGATGGTGAGAGAAAGTGAGAGACCTAGGGGGATGGTGAGCGAGAGACCTAGGGAGATGGTGAGAGAGACCCAGGGAGCTGGTGAGAGGGAGAGAGCGAGAGAGCGAGCGAGACCCAGGGAAATAGTGAGCGAGAGAGACAGAGAGAGAGGGGGGGGGGAGGGATAGAGAGAGACATTTGGAGATGGTGAGAGAGAGGCCTAGGGAAATTGTGAGAGAGAATGGAGCAGGAGAGAGTGAAAGACCTAGTGAAATTAAGAGAGACAGAGAGAGGGGGAGAGAGAGAGAATAGACCTGCATGCGCTGTGCAGCTTGTGGAATCCCACCTGCCTCTGCTCTGCTCCAAACACGATGCATATTTAATGAAGGCCTTACAAAGCTCAAGGAAACAGAGATGCTGGGAACTCTGTTCCATAACCTCCCTTTACACACACACACACACACACACACACACACGTGTACGCACATGCAGACACAAACAAACCGAATCTTTCTTTGGAGATTTTCCCTCCTCTCCACTTCCCTTCCCTTTCCTTCCTCTTGTGTCTTCTACTGTTGTGACTCCCCTCACTATCCCTGTGTTCTGAGGACGCTGTCTCCTCCGAGGACGAGAAGTTCTGAAACATAAGGCTGAACTCATCGCCCTGTAGTGTCTCTGGTCCTCTGCTCCTATAGGGTTCAATAGACATAAGAGGTCAACCCAAAGTTCTACGTCTGGCCCGCTAATACCTGGCTGATGTCTGGAGAGAGCTTAGCAACGTTGGAACAGAAAACACATGTTACCGTAGTCTCCCTCTCCCTCTCACTCTCTTTATTCCTCACACTTGAAAAAAAACACTTCTTTCCGATTTTGTAATTGTGTGTGGGTGGTTGTGTGTTTGTCTTGGTGTGGTTGTGAGTGTGTGTGCACAATATCGTTTGACATTTTGCGTATGTGTGGTCTATTAGATGCTTGGTAAGAGATTCTGTGTATGTCCATGTGTATGTGTTTGTGTGTGAGTGTATCTTTATGTGCATGTGTACACGTGTGTTAGTCAGAGTGCTGCCTGCATCAATAATGTATTTAAATAATGCAGCCGCTCTCCACTACCAACAACTCCGTCCTAAGGGGCTCACTAAAGAACAGGGCAGAGGACAGGGAGACGGAGAGAGCCAGAGAGACAGAGAGCTAGTAGGTGTAATAAGGAACAGATGAGAATAGTGAATGATAGAAAAAGCAAGTTGGAGAGTAGAATAAAAAGAAAGATGTCACACACGGGTCAGAATTTGAAAAAGGAGTGCGTGGGTGAGGTACCTTGTTGAACTACTCTGGCTCTATGGGCTTTTTCAGCAACACGGGGAATTGCTATACACTTGACGGCCTGAAAGTAGTTTGAAATGAAGAAAGAGCGGACAATGTGCTTGCTCTCTCTCGCACTCTCGTTCAACTCTTCGCTCTCTCTGCTAAGTTTATTTGTCCAATTTCTGAGGCCAAGACAGACAGCAGACATAATCCAATTAGGCACTGTCTTCAGTTACAAGACCACTGTTGCACACAGTTTGTGTCTGTGCGCTTATGTGTGTGTGTAGGCCCTTTGCACAAATTTACATACTAGTTTACATTTAAGGAAAAAACGGAATGATAGGAGACACATGCATGGTACCCTTTAAGAGGGAAAGCTTTAAAATACACAAAATCTGCTTGCTGGCCGCACATCCACAAGTGCATAGGCTAAAACAGCTATAGCCTTCTAGCTACCCCCCCCCCCCCCCCCCCCCCCCCCCCCCTCACACACACACATACACACACACAGACACAAAAACAAATCCATGCAATCTGGATTGGGAGCAACGTAGATATAAGTCAATGGGCTGTTCCTTTCAGTGCTGTATGAAATACTATCAATCACTCGGTTGGCATTCTGAACACATCCTGAGCCGACGGGAAGGGGAGGAATAGGACTGTGTGTTGACTTTAAGAAGTTATTTGACTTGCTATAACAGTAACAACTTACTCGTGTGTATTATACCCTTACGGGCAAAACAAGAGGTGTCTTTAAGGAAGGCGGCTAAGACAGACTTGAAGAAGGCGTTATTATGGACCTTGCCGTGGTACCAGTTAGTCAGAGCTTGACACACACATATGCATATTGGATCTATGTTTACATTAGGTGTCATTGATTCTTCGCAATACAAATGTTAGCCATGCATATAGATGTGTGTTGGTGATATCCTGTCAGACACGCGTGGACTTAGAAGTCGTTTGACACACACAGTATTCACCCAGTATTAAATTGAACAAATACGCAACATCAAAAATGTAGCTGGCCCTCAAAATAACACAATGAATTAGTAAAGACTGGGAGGGCCCTCAGTCAGCAGCACAGCGCCTTCTTCTGCTGCGCATCTTCTACCTACTGCTAGTTCACACATTCACACACACACACACACACACACACACACACACACACATAAGCAAACACACACAAATACACTTAGTGTATGCACATACACACGTAAAGCATACAACCTAATGCATGCGTGAATTGTAGGCCTTAAGACACACACACTTACACCCCCACAAAAACAGACACAATGACAAATTACAAAGTGTACTAGAGAGTTGAGAGAAAGAGTGTGTGTTTGTGTGTTTATGTGTGTGCGTCTGAGATAGAGAGAGAGAGTGGTAGCATTTAATAGGCCAAGATGAAGCATGATGCAGCAAAAAAGTGAGGCAAAATTTTAAGATGACTTCATCTGAACAAGCATTTTTGGAGGTAGATCCCAAATACAAATGATTTGATAAAAAATATTTTAGAAAGTTGCTGCTTTATCAGTTTCTGTAGTATTGAGTCATTACTATACAATGAAAGTTCAGCTAGAATAGAGCACTCACATCTACATTATAGTTCTAGCAGATAGAGTACGAAGTTAGTAATACAATGCAATTGTTGGTTTGTGTGATTTGCTACAGCATCACTGCAGAACTAATGCTGCTATTCTCAAGTGTGTGTGTGTGTGTGTGTGTGTGTGTGTGTGTGTGTGTGTGTGTGTGTGTGTGTGTGTGTGTGTGTGTGTGTGTGTGTGTGTGTGTGTGATAACCATACCCTGGGGAAATGTTGAGTTCCTACCAAGACTGCATTAGAAAATGCAATTCAATTGTTAATCAAGTTGTCAATGGAAAGCGTCCCGGTATCACGAGCCAGGGAATGAAATGGCGTTTATTTTGAATGAATCAAGAGCCCGAGCCAACACATACAACAACAATATTTTGTGTTACTTTTTGTGTCCTGTATGACATCTTAACTAATTTGAACAATTAATTGATTAAGTGTAGCCAGGCTAGGCACAATTCTTACATATCCGTCTAGTGAGTGATTTGTTTTAGACTCGCCACGGCCCCAATCAATTTAAAGATATAGGCCCAGTTTGCTCTCTGAATCACTCTTTCTATATGTTCTTAATAGTAACATCTCAATATCTTACCGTTTATCGAACAACTCTTCTCTAATCCACTCCTGAGCCCAGGGCGGGCCGTCCGGACTGTTTTTATTATTAAGGGGGGGGGGGGGAATAGTGCAAAAATAAGGGATAGGTAATTACCTTATCAAAATCTCAATCCTCAGTCATAACCCTCGGACCATATGTCGCGCGTTAATATGCATCACGCGATATTTCTCGTTCAACGATGGTGAGCAAGGACAGGTGCGCGCGGACACTGTCGTTGAACGTGCACGCAGGCGCTAATCCTTCCTCATTTAACACGCCCCCAGTCTTTCCATCTGCAGTTGAGAGATAAAACGCTAGCTACTTACCCTCTTTGAATCTCACGCGTTCACAAAGGCGTGCGCACACGATCAATCAGGTCCTCGTTAGATGGACTACGGGAACCGTGATACCTTTAGGAACTTCATTGAGTATTGCATTATTCCATTGTTTCGATTCAGTCCAAGCTCTACAGGCTACGGGCGTCAATCAAGGAACGCCTGTCCATTGGAGGGACACACGCACACAACTGGGGCAGCTGAGGCGCCAAGCACCAGAATGAACCGACCGAAACGGAACAGAAGCGAACTCCACGCAGAAAGGACCTGTGACGAGAACCGAACCCACCAACCCAGGCGCGCTCCAAACTGCGCCACCGTGCCGTGCTGTTTGTGTATTTCACCCCCTAATAACAATGACTGGGTTGATGTCGCCGCCTACTGGCCATATTCAGCCATTACGGTCCTGGCGGTTGAACAGCTTGTAATTTAAACGGACAGTATGAACTAACAACAGATGTTAATCGGTTCCAATGTTGAACCCCTTGTATCCTGAAATATCAGATGGGGGGGGGGGGGGGGGGGGGGGGGGGTTGCCTAACCCAGGCAAGCACATCCGCGGTACACACGTCAGCACCTAGACTCTAGTGCTCACGTAAATGTACCGTACCGAGACTTGCATCTGTGCTTCCTGTTTTCCTTTAGGTCCTAGAGGTAAACAGAGGAAGCACAGATGCAAAGCTCGGTTTACCTTAGGAAGCTGGGCTATTTTTAGGTCTGGCTTCAATCGCATACAAATATGCAAAACGACCTATTGTTTCGGGTGTTTGCTGAACGTGATCAAACCTTGGGAGCTATGTCACATGTCACCTCCTCTCCTCTCGTTGTCCTCCCTCCCTCCCTCCTCCGACGCAATCACCTCCGTCTCCAAAACACCAGAAATATATTCTGCAATATACATTCACACACGTCAGTCACTCGCCACATGCAGACCTGCAAGCGCACAGGCACGCTAAATCAAAATGCATCTGGAGAAAGCCTTAACTGAAACATAGGTCAATGTAATGTCTGATCCGATCTTGGAAGCAAGAAGAACATGAACAATTATTCATTCTAGATTCTCCAAAAATATTTAATTGTAAATCATTGTTAGAAGGAATGTAGGCGGCGGGACAAAACGAGTAGCAATAATGTTTTTATTGACGTATGAGAATTGTAGTTAATTTTGTATTTCCATGACATTACAGGGTTTGAAACAAACAGAGTATTACTAGTGTGTAAATATGTTCACATAATTTAAATAAATTAAAATGAATGAGACATAATGTGTACATGTTAAAGGCCAGTTTTCTTCTGTAGTAGCAAATTCATTTTTTGGACTACAAAACACAAAATGCCCAAGTCATATTTGAGGAAAAGCAAACATAGTAAAGACTGGGAGAATCTTCTTTGTCAAGGGTACATAAAAGGCATACATTGTTAAAAGTAAAGCAAACGTGGAACTGAATGGAAACTATAGAAGCAAGGCACCATATATGTACTGCACAGGTAGACTTCACTTCAGCGCTGGAGTCGTACTACGTTCAGTGGTATAGAGTCTACTTGAACGGTGATTGCAAATGATTAATAGATATAGCAGATTCATTCCCACAAGTATCTTTCGGTATATAACAACCTAGCAATAAAGAGCATCGACCCTCACGACATCCACTTGCTGGATGGGTTGAAACAAAGTCAGCTGAATCCCATTTGCCAAGTGCCCATGTCCCAACTTTTTTTGAAGTCCTGACGGCTGATTGAAGGGTTTGTGTCAGTGAAGCTTTGGTTGCATTGCTTGTTATATGCTCTCCGTATATTGGAAATAACAATAGTTATTTTCCAACAATAGACTTTGGCAAGACATTCACCAACATTATAAGATATACCTGAATTTATATCATGGCAAAAACAAAAACACAACAGAAAAACCAGTTGGGAACAGTCTTTGTTTCAAAAGGTAATTGTAGGATAAGGCTATACATTCTACAGCAAAATCCACTTTGATAAAGCAAAAACAGAGATACACATTTGAAGCAATAAATCCTTTAAAATGTGAAAAGCCAAATGAGAAAAATGGTTGAATGAACACTTTCTCTTTGAGTATTTTCTTTTCCTCTGATCAAAAGGACCTATTGCTTCTCAACAAGTAGGCCTGCAGCTGTTCCAATAACACAAACAGTCCCATTGAACAAATGACATTCAACTTGTTTCAACCCATAACTGCTGTATGTATCGTTGCGAGTAAGCTACTACAGATCATTTATGTTTAGTTTTTTACGATGCGGCCGCTCTTCATGTGTGACCAAATGAGAAACATGTACGACACAATTAATACATAAAACACAGTCTGTCCCCACATGTAAACATGCATTCACAAGGATGAGCTGGCACATGTGCGTGTACCTGCATTTGCATACATACAATTGAACGTGTATGTGTGACATATGTATTGTGTAACTCACAGTTGACATTCGCCAGAAGTACCAAAGCCGACTATACACCCAAACATTTTGACACGTTGGTGATATTGGTGTCTAAAAAGAGGCTTCTCTCAATTTGGGTTTGTTTTCAGTACATTGTTACAGGTTTCTTTTTTGGACATTTTATAATGCTAAATGACACTTGCATGCATGCTCGCAGAAAGGTAAAAAAAAGTTCAAATAACGGTACTTACGTTGACTATCATTGTATGTACTAGTCAGAAAATCAACGAAGGAATTCCGATTATCTTGCACGGATTCTAGGACAGTTCATTGGAGGGCAAGCAAGTGATGGTGGTGGAAGCCTTTTTCCAGGCAACATTCTTTTTCAATGATGGCACCTCTTACATAACCGGAGATATAGGAGACTTCTTGGAGATCGGAGAGTTCTTCCCATGAGAACCCTCCAGACAGAGTTTATGTAAGGCTTAGGTATCTCTAACTACTTGCATTGTTGAGAGTAGACCGCTGTGTACCGCTCACGCCTTTATTCATAGACTAAAAATCATGCAGTGTTCATGCAATGTCTACCAAATATCTCCTTGACTTTGTTGTCGTTTTATTAAACATTTCTGGTTCGCTTTTACAAAAACCTGTCCTCTTTTAATATTGCAGGCTTAACCTTGCAAAGAATAAAAATGATCATGCAATGATATGTCATGTGTGATCAACCTGTATGAAAAGAAACAAGCAACAAATCAACCCATGTAAAAATGAGCCTCGCCACACTATATTCCTTCACACCGTCCCCCCATTGTGAAAGGGAAAGGTGTTTATTTTAGCCGTACGTGTGGCGTGTTCAGGGACTCTGTGCTGTCGGCGGAGGGCGTGGAGAAGGGGTCGCTAGCCAAGCTCTGCTCAGAGTCCCCGGGCCCCCCGCCCACCCTCACCCCTGTCCTCAGTAGTTCTGACGAGTAGCGGGCCTCAGTGGTCCCCTGAGACAGGTAGTCAACGGTCCTCGTCTCCAAGTCCCTGTCGCTGATGAAGAGGTCTTCCTCTCCCCATCCGTCCCCACCTCCTCCTCCTCCTCCTCCTCCAGGGTCCTGGCAGCCACCAGGGAAGCTGGAGGGGGACTCACTGCCGGTGCTAGGGCTTGGGGAGGAGAGGCCCAGGCAGTCCATGTTGGAGCACGGGATAGCCTGCATCAGATCCTGCGCCGACATGGACTTCCCCAGGCCCCGGTCGCGGTCCGCCTGGTTGGGGCCCAGGCAGCGGTCCATGGCTAGCGGCACCAGGGGCTCCATCTCCAGGCTCATGTGCCTCCTCCAGGAGCTGTCCTCCTTGGTGCTCAGCCTGGCGTTGCTGCTGCTGTTGCCTTGCAACAACCTGCCCAAACCCAGGCCCAGGCCCAGGTCATCCACCACCCCACCGCGGCCCTCTCGCCCTCCCGGCCCCGGAGGATCCCCACGCAAGTCCAACGGGGACCTCACTGGGGCCACCTTAGCGGGGCCCAGAGTTCGGCTCGGCGCAGGGGGGGGTGGAAGTCTGGCCATGAGAGGGAAACATCCGTCTCCTCCTCCTCCTCCACCTCCATCGGGAGTGTTGCTGTTGGGGCTAAGGATGGACGGCTCGTCCCCCGCGCAGCAGGGCGCGGCGGGCTGGGCCTGGAGGTGGTGGTGGTGGTACCGATGCGGGAGGTGGTGGTGGTGGTGATGGTGGTGGTGGTGAGGCAGTGGCGGGGGGCTGAAGAGGGAGGAGCTGACGGCCGAGGGGGGCGTGGAGGCGGAGGTGTTGAGGTTGAGGTTGAGCTCGTTGGGCGGCACCAGGATGAGGTGGAGCCCGCCCTGGGAGAGCTGGGCTGCGGCGCTGGTGGAGGAGCGCGAGACGCAGCCGCCCGACGCCGGGCCCACGCCGTCGCTGCCGGCCTGCGGGGAGCAGGAGCGGTCCTTGCTGTAGACGGAGGACTGGTAGTCGGAGGTCTGCTCCAGCTCGAAGAGCGGCAGGGAGGAGAGGGCCAGGGCCGAGGAGGGGCCCTTGTTCAGGACATGCCGGTAGATGTCCAGCAGGGAGTCCAGCTTGGACTCGATGGACGTGACCTGAGAGGTGGGAGAGATGGGCGGACGGGACGGGGGACGGCGGAAGAGGTAGGGAGTAACGTTGAGTGATAATGCAGTCAATCGTTGGGTTAGTGTGAAAATCAATCATCTTGTACATACAAGTCTACCCAGTAGTAATGTTCCATTATCATGATATCGACCTATTGATTGAAGAAGACCCAAGTTTACGTTCATTTCATTGAAGTAAGTGATAATTGTGTGCACCGTATCAGCCTGAATCCCAATTTCAAAATAAACATTTGATCTATTACGGTTTTTATTAAGGATGAATACATTTTGACCCACACACATCACAACGTTGTTTATCACTTTGTCCCTGAGAGCCACTAAACGTTAACAGTGAGTGGTCCCTGTTGGTTGGGGGATGAGCACCAACCTGGCGCTCCACCTTACAGACACGGCCCAGCATGCTCATGTCCTCCAGGATGTCTCCCTCTGAGAGCAGCTTCTCTCTGATCTTCTTATCCAGCGGGATCTGGCCCTTCCCCAGGATCTGGTCCACCCTGCATCACCGCATGGGTCCGTGTTGACAGACACACACACACACACACACACACACACACAAGTACAGGCAGACAAACACACACACACACACACACACACACACACACACACATGCACACACACACACACACACACACACACAAGTACAGACAGAAAAACACACACACACACACACACACGTACAGACAGACAAACACACACACAGACAAACACAGACAAATTCAGAATCACACACACACGCAGGCAAGCACAGACACTTGCATGCACACACACACACAACACAACACACACACAAATAAAGACACACACATACAAGTATAGACACACACGAGTATAGACACAAACAAACACACACACACACACACACACACAAACACACACACCCAATCAAACATTGGTTAGAGCAGACAGGAGACAGTTGCAAAGCAGTAGAGTAGCCCCCAGGCAGCCCAGAGAAAGGACGAAAGAGGGATTATATACTGACAAAACAGCAGCACCTGTACTTTGGTCTCTGCAGCATTCTCCACCATGCGCCACAGAGGGGGACACACAAGAGAAATAGCTGTGTTATGAATTACTCCCTGAACCCAGTTGGGTTCACAGGAAGACCAGGATGGCCTGAAGCTCCTTAGTGAATGAGTTTTTAATTCAACAGATCTGATTAAATAAGCCAAAAGATGACGTGCAAGAAAGAGGTTAATGAAAAACGCCACCACGTTCAGGAAACAGATCATTTGGATTTTATATAGTTTGGGATTAGTTGGGACACAGTTAGAATGGTGATTTCTCATCCAGGGTATAGGGCCCAATATAAAAAGGTTGTATGTCATTTTGGATTATTATGTTGTATGTTAAGAATATCCCCAAATAAAACCAGGGTTGGGGTCGATACCATTCAAACTTGTTTCGACAATCAATCATCTTGGATATATCTGCGATGGACAATATGTCATATGAAGAATGTCAGAATCCCACTTACTCTACCACCTCTATAAACATACTCCTACCATACTGTCCAGCACCGGACAGGGTAATGAGTGCCACTGAGACGTGTTAAACACACGTTGTGTCTGGATATGGCACAGATTAGCATTAAAGGTACAATATGTAACATTGACACCGAGTGTTTGAAATGGGTACTGCAGTCTAAATTCACAACATTGGAGAGTGTTCTCTGCCTGCTCCCCTTTCCCCAGACTCGAAGCTCACTCGGGTTGCCGGGTTGAGGACACTGAACGAACATGAGCACGAGACGAGCCGAGCCGAGCGCAAGGTTCAATTTTGAGGTTATTCTATTTTGACAGTGACAAATTCGATTTTAGACCCGGCAACATTCTGAGCAATCAGGGCATCTCTTCCCTGATTGGTTCAGGGATTGCATCTTGCAATCACAGGTGTGTGAAATGCAACACTACTCAATGGCGGAGAACGTGGAGGGAGGGCGGGAGTGGGAAGGGGACGTTTTTCTGGTCTCCTCTGCACTTTTCCGCCCCCCCCCCCCTCTCTCTCTCTCTCTCTCTCAGTCTCTCTCTCTCTCTCTCTTTATACAACTCCCGAATCTTACCTACAGCAGCTTTAACTGGGCGATATTTATAATATTGCAGTGTAAGCACAAATAAACACTTTCCTAAGAAGGAAAGTGCAGACTGGCAATGGAATGAATGAATGGACCCCATCCGTGTGTGTGTATGCGTGTTTGTGTGTCTGTGCGTGTGTGTGCGTGTGTTTGTGTGACTGTGTGTGTGTGTGTGCGTGTGTGTGTGTGTGTGTGTGTGTGTGTGTGTGCGTGTGTGTGTGTGCGTGTGTGCGTGTGTGTGTGTGTGTGTGTGTGCTGGAGAGAGAGCGACGGGGAGTAAGTGAGAGCGGAGGAGTGGGAGATGGGGCGGGCGGTGGGCTGGTGCTAACCCCTGTGTGGAGCTCTTCCTGGACTGGCTGTAAAGGGCTGACAGGGAAGGGGAGGAAAAGGTCTTGGCTCTGCTGCTGAAGGGCTGCGGACCAACTATCATGTCCAGCCTGCAGGAGGACAACC
>JACYXH010000164.1:367500-424215 GCA_026745465.1 Lota lota
GGCAGCAGGTCTTCCACAGAGATGTCACAGTGACAGCCCTTCTCATCAAAGCCGTCCTCCCCTCCCGCCATGTTAGAGTCTGCTGCTGGGGAGAGACAGGGGAAATCATGCACCACAAAGGTTTTTGGCAATGGCATAGGAGATATCAAGAACAAGAGATAAGGAAGTCAGAGGGACGGCCGGACGGACAGACAGACAGACAGACAGACAGACAGACAGACAGACAGACAGACAGAAAGAAAGAAAGAAAAAGACAGAAACAAACAAAGAAACAGACAGACATGTATTTTTTCCTGCCATCATAATAATAAAAGCAACTCAGCTACACAGCGTCACACAGTATGGCTTGCAGGACCAGGCCTTGTGAGGGTACATTAGTCCCAATGCTGCTCAGCTTGCTGCTATGCATTAGCACATCAACACGAAAAGGCTGAGCAGGAGTGCAGAATTAATCAATATCTGTATCTATCGATTTTCTTTTTTAAACTGCAGTTCAATGATTCTGTAACCATAGTCTGAAACCATTTAATATCGCACAATATGCGTGGTCTGCATTCACTTTCCCAATGGCCCATGGTATACAAAGAGTGACATGTGTGTGTGTGTGTGTGTGTGTGTGTGTGTGTGTGTGCATGTGTGTGTGCGCGCATGTGTGTATGTGTGTTGATTGCTTAAGAGTGTTATCAAGATATAACCACACAATTGGATGATGATTAGCAAATTACAATGAACAGAAGAAGTGGATGACGGTGAGCAATGGGTCCAGGAGTGGCCCTGGCCAACTCCGCTAAGCCAGTCGACTACCATGTTGGCCTCTGGCCCGCCATCCACACACAGAACCCAACCCCGCAGCCACTCTCACTGGGGACCCCATGCTCCAAGCACCAGGCCTTCCAGATCTGGACGGCTAACCCCCCATCATCGCTGTGGGAACCCATTACATAAAATTCCTGGCTAGCTTGGCAGCATTAGGTGTTGGGCACAAGCCGCTGCTGGCCAGTTGGAGAGGGAGCCAGAGTTATATTATATTATCAAGACTGTGGAACAGCCTGGGATGTGATTTATTAGATCATTGGGGTCTTGGAAGTAATGTATTGATCTAAATGCTTAGGGGTTCTTCTTTTTCTTTCTTCGCCTAGTCGTACTCAGTGCAGATTCATGTGACCTAGATACATGCGACTGCTGCCATTAAACTGAATGTGATTATCATTCAAACGATGGCATTAGGGTGTGCAATAAATGACGGCTGCCTACACGCATATGCTTTAGTTACGGGACGTCTATCTCAATATCGTTGCCATGACAGTTACAGTTGCATGATTACAGTTAATCACACGCAGAGTTAATAATACCAGCGAGACGTCGTGGGTTTCCATATCCGGCGCTACATGACGCTAATAGCAATGATAAATTATCATAATCAAATAAATGAAATGGTGTGGGGAAGTAACGCAGGCTGCTGCTCGATGATAGTCAACCCCCCCCCCACCCCCCCACCCCACCCCACCGTCGGACCCTCTCCTACCGTCGGTGGTGGAGCGTGATTGGCTCTTGAGGCGCAGCGAGGGTCGGAAGCGCGTGCGGTCGTTGAAGCTCCAGCTCTTCTGCACCTTGGCGGGGCTGCCCCCCTCGGCGGCGGCCGGGGGAGGGGTGTCGGCCACCGGGGACCGCCGGTCGTTCACCGACTGCCGGCTCTTGATGCTCTGGCCGCGGGGGCTGGCCATCCGCACGCGCTCCTTGAAGCTCAGCTTTTGGCTGAGGTGACGATGAAGGCCATGGCGATGATGATGATGGTGGCGATGGTGACGGTGATGATTATGACAGTGATGATGATGATGATGATGATGATGATGATAGCGATGGTGATGATGATGATGACAGTGATGATGATGATGATGATGATAGCGATGGTGATGATGATGACGTCAGAGTAGAGAGCGATGATGAGTCGGGGGGATGGGGGGGAGATGAAGAGGTAGGATGACATACAGAGAGAGATATCTTAATGACAACGAATTCTCCACTCAAGATAAACAAACACAGGCAGGTTGGCGGGGTTATGTTACAAATTAGTTGTTAGATGATGAAAAAATGCAGCTGGTCAACAGATTAAGTTCAGTTAGTCTCTCTCTAGGTCAACGGCCAGATCTTCCTCGTCATGTAGAAAGGGTTGGGGAAGGTTGGGTGGTATGAGAGATCAACATGCATCATTATAGCAGATACTCTACAAACTAAATGGCAAGCAGATGACAGGCAATCGAGCAATGTGGTCCCTCAGTGCTTGTGTGTGTTGCTAACGCTAGGATGTTCCTCTGGTGTTCGTCATAATTGCTCCTCTTGGCCATCTTTTCTTTTAGTCACTGTGTATTACTTTCAAGGTGGCAGTCGAGTCTCGCTTGAATAAGTGTGGCTCGTCATACTTTAATATGAGATAGAAGAAATAGAGTCGATGATATTACATGTATTGGCGGTAATTGTTTTGGAAGGGAGTGCTGATGGTTGAGGTCCGTCATGAACCCACTGAGACGCTCACGATAGACCACTTTAACAGCACATCTTTTGGAGTACTTTTGGACATTTAACAGGGTTTGACGTTACAGCTGAAACAACTATCCTAAATATTCTCCACACAGCAGGGGTTTCAACCAGAAGGCGAAACGCAGAATTATGACATCGGTCCGGGCCAATTAAAACAACAACAACAAGACCCCCTAAAAAGCAAATGTATTAATGAATATAAAAGACAGATCCAAGACCAGCTCCTCTCCACAGCCTCCTCAGATGAACCCATGCAGGAGATTAGTTAGCATTCCCAGGGACGAGTGGTGCAACGCATGGTGCTGTAGTAGTGAGTACCTATGTTTCCAAGCTGAAGGCCTCCTCAGTAGCTTCTTACTACTATGCACCTTACTAAAGGCAAGACAAAGATGGATGGGTTAGATGACTGGGATGACGGGAACTGGATGTTCAACATAGGCCTTCTGGTGGAGCGTTAGTTTTTCCATTTGTGTTCCTGGGGATGATTTTCTGACGCTGCATACGATATCGACGGGTCACAAGCGATGTGTAATGAGTGTGCCCTTGGTATGAAAGAGAAATAAGCCCTCTACATCTCTATCTATAGACCAACAACCTTATCCAAGTTCAAATTGAATACACATAACACTAACAATCCCTCTGAGGGACTCTCAAATCCTACTTGCTAATAACTCTGTCAATATATGTGAATGTAATGATTGATGTAGCTATGTCTCGCGATAGTTTATTTATGGGATTGTGCCACGGGCTCGATTTAGCGATACGGATTTGGATCTCAATGAGACTTGCTGATCAAATTCAGGTGAAATAAATACAAATAAAATGTTGATCCCGACCCCTCATTAATTGATCAGAATTAATCTCAGACAGATCCCTGACAAACCACAGAAGACCCTTATTTATATTAAGGTGTGTAATGATATGTGCGGCACTTATCATTACAGCGTGACAAGCTGCTGACAACTTAATTGCGGTTTTAATCATTTGGTTTTACGTTGAACAAATATTCCACAGTGTGTGTGTGTGTGTGTGTGTGTGTGTGTGTGTGCATGGCAATTTACTGTGCGTCACCGTGAAGGGAACATATTACTTCGCACAGTTGTCACCGCATTCCCCCTAGGCCCCCCCACCCCCCCCCCCCCCCACACACACAAACTCCCTTTGAGTTGTTCCCCTGAATAGTTCTAACACGGGCATCAGCCAAAATCATTCATTATGTGCCGAGCAATTAACTCTATCCAGCATTTAAAACACAACAACCAATAACCACTGTAGGGTTTATATAGTACATCATATCTTAACGGCGTGTTTTGTACACTGCCTTGATGAAACACAAAAAGCTTGGTAAAAGTCATGCAGTTATGTAAGATGAAGCCGCGAGTGCGTGTGTGCCGTGTTTTCTTTCGCTGGGGAGAGGGGGCTGAGAAAGCAAACATATATACTGGGAAAAGCAGCAGTTACAGTGAGCGACTGTGTTAAAAGTCTCGATTAGCAGGCGTACGTTTCGCTGCCTGTGGCGTTGAACAGTTTGTTCTTGGAGAGGTCAAAGCACCACACTTAGTGATCCCAGCACCAGTATAGTTCAGAAAGAGTCCAGATTGATAGACGTACAGCTGGCCGCTGTTTTGCTAAGCTAGATCTTTTTTTGTTATTCAAAAGAAAACGCACAAGGAAGCACGATGTGAACGAATGTGTGTGTGTGTGTGCGTGCATGCGTGTGTGTTTGTATGTGTGTGTGTATGTGTGTTTGTTTGCCTGTGCGTGTGTATGTGTGTGTGCGTGTGTGCATGTGTTTGTGTATGTATGTGTGTGTGTGTGTGTGCGTGAGTGCATGTGTGCGTGTGCGTCTGTGCGCGCGTGTGTGTGTGTGTGCATGCCCCAGGCTGAACAAACCTTGTGGTCGACTCTCCCTGCTCCTTCCTTGAGTTGACGAGTGAGAGGGAAAGAAAGAGAGAAGAGGTAATGTGCGCCATTTGCATTTTGTGACCTTCAAGTAACGGCCATAACATTACTTATCAAGACGATCCCCTGTTGGTAGCGCGGTGGCTCAAGTGCAGAGCGTGTTGCATCCCTTACCACGGGATTCACATCATTCTCTATAAGCCTAAGTGTGTGTCGACACGTATACACACTTAACAGGTGCTAGTCGTAACAATAAGCGGAAAAGGCAGATCAAGAGACATGTCACGCTCGTGAAAGCAACTGTGATGTTGCCCAGGCAAACTAAGGAAGCAGATGATTGGGGGATATAAACAATGCCTGATTTATCCACACAAGCTGGTGCACTTTGTGTTACTGGGGTCCTGAGTTTGTTTGTGAGTTTATGACTGAGGTCAAACTTGTATTTTGTATAAGGGTCTCTATTAACATCCTATATAGAGCAGATATATTTCTGGCTGATGCATGTAGCACACTTGCGTTTGTGTGTGTGTGCGTGTGTGTGTGTGTGTGTGTATGTGTGTGTGTGTTTGTGTGTATTATTGGCCAATTATGGGCTGTTTTTTTCAAAAAAAGAGTAAACTTTCTATAGAAAACCAACCAGAAGAAAGAAAAAGTAGAAATGAAACGAAATCTCAATGGCTCATTTCTGATGATTACCATCATCCAAAACATGGCAAATAATGAAAAATAAAAATTACAGTCTATGGTGTCCTGATGTTAAAGCACACTCTGTCTATTTTAAGATCATAGCCTAATCACACAGTTCCACGCTGTGTGAACACTTTAGTTACATTCACTTATTCTCCAAAATTTTCTTAGCTCTTCAAGTAGCAGCAAAGAGGTAAGAGGAACCGGAAGACGTTTGGTTTTGAGGTACCTTTAGATATTTCTAAGCAAAATTCGAGTTAAAATTCAAACATTACAATTTTGGTGTGAACCAAGTTCTTATAGGTGGAAAGACTTGCATGACTTACGTAAATATGATAAACTAACTAATGTCAATAAACTCATTGTTTAAAAAAAAACGTACAAAATAACACAGATACTCAACAACAGGACATCTCCGACCAGCTGTGTACGTACTTGGTAGGGCTGCAGGTATGCAACGCCTTCAGGTGAGGCTTCCAGGTAGCGATGGAAACCGAGTTCTCATCTGCCGCATAGCTCCGCCACACACACTGTGTGCACAACACACAGAACCACAGAAGAAGAGGGAAAAAACAAGCAAAACACAAAACGGAAAGAAAAAAACTGATTAGTGAAACCAATAGGACAGGTGTGTCACTGGGGGAGGGAAGGGGGCGGAGCCTAGGTTTGGCTACCTGCTGCGTTAGGGCAGGAGGTTGTCATGGTAATTTCAGGTAAGTAGGACCTGTTGCTATTGGTGTAATTGGTGTATTTTAGTAATGTCGTCACTGGGCTAAATACAGCGTGGGGACTGATGGATAGGAAGTGAACAGGAAGTGAACAGGAAGTGAACAGGAAGTGGACATAACGTGGACAGGAAGTAGGGGAATTGTAAGGGAAATGTTGTTAATAGCGCCCAGAGCAACATTTGAGCGTTATGGAGAAGAGGAAAGATGGTGACTCTCATAGAACTACAAATAAAAGTATACTCTGTACGAGTGTTCAATGGCTGGATTGTGTAAAAATGGTTAGCTTTTGATGTATTGTGCTGCTTGGAGACCAATAGGGGGTCTCTCTTTTCATGCAGGCCCACCTGGATGAGGCAGGCGGCTGGGTTCCTCCTCTTCTCAAAGTGCTTCTGTCTGTGCTGCTCCTGAACCTTCAGCGCAAACCCGGAGCCTAAGATACCCTGGGAGGAGCACAGCTGGATTACAATACATGGCAGAGACACAGACAGACAGACAGACAGACAGAGGCAGACTAAGACAGACTCAGACAGACAGACAGACAGACAAACAGACAGATCTGGACTAACAGAAAGACAGACATCAGTGAACTGAATAACATCACCGAAGGCTACACGTTTATCTTTGAAATTAGAGATACATTTAAGGCCGTAACCAAGGAGAATGCTCAATTGAAGACCTATTATTTTATTCATATTAGCAAGCACTGGAAGGCTTTACCTTGTTCTGGGTGTTATTGGACATTTAGATTTTACTGAAAGGTAAAATGTAATTTTCTTGCATTCTTTTAATGTTATCTGGCTCATGGAAATATATATATATATACATCTATGACTGTCATGAAATAAAGGGAGCAGTAGACAAAACACAAAACCTTAAATATTTATAACTCAGTAACAGGAAGTGAGCACAGATGTCCCCGGAGCAAGTACGAGCCAGGCGTCTTGCTCAAGGACAACAACAGTCCGGCAAACGGGGATCAAACCCGGAACCCAATTTCTGCTGGGAGGCGAAATAGAGGAAGCAAATAGTGTGAAAAAACACATACAGCTGGCAAGGCGAAGAAGGAGATGCCCAGGAGGGCGAAGCCTGCGGACAGCATTCGCCCCGTCCACGTCTTGGGGGTCTTGTCTCCGTAGCCGATGGTCGTCAGGGTGATCTGAGAAGCGCCGAGCGCAGAGACAAACCGTCAAACAGTCCTTAACCCGAGCACGGGGAAATCAGCGGAGACGCATATATATATATATATATATATATATATATATATATGCATCTCCGCTGAGACGCTAGCTGATTTATATATATATATATATATATATATGCGTCTCCGCTGAGACGCTAGCTGATTTATATATATATATAGCTGGTGAAACAATGAGTTGATGGACAGTAGGTAAGAAAACAGGCAGACTGACGTTAATGGAGACGAGACACTGCGCTGTATAATGGGTCTGGTTTGAACACGTTAAACAAAAGACAGACCGACGGGCTGAGAATGTGTTACATTTCCCTCGGCGGATCATTTCAGCACAAAACCGGCGCGGTTCAGGGAACCATCAGACGCACGGGGGGGCGATTATGCATATTAGAGGGGAAACGACCGAGGGATGAGTCAGTGGAGAAAGGACAACAGCATCTCTCGGGCCAGGACTCACTGTGCCCCACCACAAGGCGTCGGCGTAGGTGGCAAACTCCTTGTTGAACTTGTTCTCCACCAGGTACACCAGGAAGGAGGAGAAGATGAGCACCAGGAAGCCGATGTACCAAGCCGTCACCAGCTCCTATATAGGGGGGGGGGGGGGATCACAGAGTCCACGTCACCATGGAAACTACAAGTCTCATTACGAGTCAAGCAACAAATGTGGTCATTACATAAACAACACAGACAGACACAATACAACAACAACGGCAAAGAGGTAGCTGTGTCATTATTTTGGCTTTGAAGCTGCGTATGGCCATCACGGAGACATGTTGGGTACAAGAACGCTTTGGGTGGTGTACGTACAACAGGGTTACTGTTAAGATAAATATGCTTCCTTTCGGAAACAGTGTTCTCTTTTGGTTTGTTTGGCCCTAGAGTGGTGAGAATGATGAGTTTTGTATTTTAGGGAGGTACCAGCACCACTGAGACGATGGTAACAGAGCTATGATCCCCTGTTATAACCAGGGATCCTGAACCAGGGATCCCAGCAGGAACAATTGACATTTAGCGTTCAATTGATAGCCCATGTGAGTGATGTCTTCAGTAAACATACTTGATAGCAATTACCAACTGCACAATATAATTATCCCATGAAAGGGAAACAAAAAAGAATGAATAACTGAAAGAAAGCCTTGGATGACGGTCCGTAGTGATGTAGCTGGTAATGCACCCTCACTTTCATTTAAATTAATTCATTGTCATTTTGTATTTACATTGTATAATATTCCAGTCTATGCTGTTATTTATATATTAATATGTATTATCTATCTCTGAGTCTTATGAGGTAGCATGAGGTCACATGCAGCATCCAGGATGGTGAGAGACTACATGGCCCCATCTTTTCAGGAGGGGCCTCCGTAATTCCTAGCGGTGCCGCAGATAATAGCCGGGATTAGAGCAGAGCGGAGGTGTCTGTCAGGAGGGAGAGATACTCACCAGCCTGAGGACTGGGCTGTACAAACAGACACGCACACGCACGCACGCACACACACACACACACACACACACGCACAGATGCATGCCCACGCCCACACACACACATGCCCACACCCACACACGCATGCCCACGCCCACACACACACACGCACACGCATGCCCACGCCCACACACACACACACACACACACACGCACATGCAGGCCTCCACAAGGCTGCAATCTATGTCAGCTCACTATTTAGTCAAAAAGGAAATCAATGGCTTTTTATTGCTAACTACAGCCGCCTAATGGATTAGCAACGCTTACCGAGACACACTTCGGCATTGTTGATGGTCGTCAAATTGCTCTTTGAAGTATGTCAATCAATTGTTCTTAGTTCAATGAGGAATGTGGCCCAAGCACCGAATTTCTATGTTACTACTTAAATCAATACATACTGAATAAAGTCATTGATGATGTGTGTGTGTGTGTATCAGTATGTGTGTGTGTGTGTGTATCAGTACATCTGTGTGTGTGTGTGTGTGTGTGTATGTATGTGTGTGTGTGTGTGTGTGTGTGTATGTGTATATGTGTGTGCGCGCGCATGCATGAGCGCGTGTGTGTATGCGTATAGAGCAAATGTGTGCGGTGTGTGTGTGTATGTGTGCGCGTGTGTGCGTGCGCGTGTGTATGCATTTTATCAAGTGTGTGCGGTGTGTGTGTGTGCGCAGCCGCCCGGGCCCCCCCACCTTGCTGTGTGCGTAGACCACCGAGCCCAGAAGCTTCCAGGTGCCCCCCCCCCCCCCCACCTTGCTGTGTGCGTAGACCACCGAGCCCAGAAGCTTCCAGGTGCCCCCCCCCCCCCCACCTTGCTGTGTGCGTAGACCACCGAGCCCAGAAGCTTCCAGGTGCCCCCCCCCCCCCCCTACCTTGCTGTGTGCGTAGACCACCGAGCCCAGAAGCTTCCAGGTGCCCCCCCCCCCCTACCTTGCTGTGTGCGTAGACCACCGAGCCCAGAAGCTTCCAGGTGCCCCCCCCCCCCCTACCTTGCTGTGTGCGTAGACCACCGAGCCCAGAAGCTTCCAGGTGCCCCCCCCCCCACCTTGCTGTGTGCGTAGACCACCGAGCCCAGAAGCTTCCAGGTGCCCCCCCCCCTACCTTGCTGTGTGCGTAGACCACCGAGCCCAGAAGCTTCCAGGTGCCCCCCCCCCCCCTACCTTGCTGTGTGCGTAGACCACCGAGCCCAGAAGCTTCCAGGTGCCCCCCCCCCCCCCTACCTTGCTGTGTGCGTAGACCACCGAGCCCAGAAGCTTCCAGGTGCCCCCCCCCCCCCCCTACCTTGCTGTGTGCGTAGACCACCGAGCCCAGAAGCTTCCAGGTGCCCCCCCCCCCCTACCTTGCTGTGTGCGTAGACCACCGAGCCCAGAAGCTTCCAGGTGCCCCCCCCCCCTACCTTGCTGTGTGCGTAGACCACCGAGCCCAGAAGCTTCCAGGTGCCCCCCCCCCCCACCTTGCTGTGTGCGTAGACCACCGAGCCCAGAAGCTTCCAGGTGCCCCCCCCCCCCCCTACCTTGCTGTGTGCGTAGACCACCGAGCCCAGAAGCTTCCAGGTGCCCCCCCCCCCCCCTACCTTGCTGTGTGCGTAGACCACCGAGCCCAGAAGCTTCCAGGTGCCCCCCCCCCCCCCTACCTTGCTGTGTGCGTAGACCACCGAGCCCAGAAGCTTCCAGGTGCCCCCCCCCCCCTACCTTGCTGTGTGCGTAGACCACCGAGCCCAGAAGCTTCCAGGTGCCCCCCCCCCCTACCTTGCTGTGTGCGTAGACCACCGAGCCCAGAAGCTTCCAGGTGCCCCCCCCCCCTACCTTGCTGTGTGCGTAGACCACCGAGCCCAGAAGCTTCCAGGTGCCCCCCCCCCCCCCCCTACCTTGCTGTGTGCGTAGACCACCGAGCCCAGAAGCTTCCAGGTGCCCCCCCCCCCCCCCCCACCTTGCTGTGTGCGTAGACCACCGAGCCCAGAAGCTTCCAGGTGCCCCCCCCCCCCCCTACCTTGCTGTGTGCGTAGACCACCGAGCCCAGAAGCTTCCAGGTGCCCCCCCCCTACCTTGCTGTGTGCGTAGACCACCGAGCCCAGAAGCTTCCAGGTGCCCCCCCTCCGGTCCATGCGGACCATGCGTAGGATCTGCAGGAAGCGCAGGCTTCGCAGCACCGAGGTGGCGAAGATGTTCCCCTGGCTGCCGGCCGAGACCACCGCCACCGACGCGATCAGCACGATGATGTCTGTGGGGCCGCACGCAGCAACACACAGCACGGTATCACACCGAGCAACAATGTTCAACGCACAACAAGGACGAAACCAAATCACGTTAAAATCAGGTTGTGTTTCGATAGAAACACAACAACATCACGTCATGTTGTAAGCTCCGACACCTTATCTTCCGCTGTAAATATTGGAATATTTTCCTGAAATACAGTGGCGTCATGCGATTATGTCGATCTGAAATAGAACTGTGGGCATGAGACACCTCATTGAATTACTGCATTGTGTGAGAACATTCATAATTGGCATTCTCTAAACGTGTATATGGGGATTGAAAGGTAATTAAAAAAAGGAATTAAATTGATGAATCATTTTTCATTTACAGAGACAAGAGTGTTACCGCATAGGCGAAGCCTGAGCTTTCGCGTTGTATAAAAGTGTAATAAAGAAGTATATTTGTACACCTGTCGGCACATTTTCCAAACGATTCCATTCACACATGTCATCAAGCATCCCACCCTTTTGCAACATTTGCTTTTTCGGTGGCAAGCGTCTGTACATCCCAGGCACCACAATATAGGGCTTCGATAAAAACCCAGAGCATCATTAATATTGATCTCTATATGAAAGCCGCCTCTCTGAGTCTATGCTTTTTCTCCATGCATGGGGAGGGAGAGAGGGTTTTGATTCTCTGCCACTCTGGTCTTATCCTCTGTGAACGATCCCCACTGTTAGTCCAAGAACAGCTCTTGTCACCTTCTATTCCTGCCCTCCCCCTGTGTCCACACTGGGACACCTTACCTCCGACACCACCTAAAACCGCTCTGGAACCCTTCACACCACGGAGGGAAGAAGGAGATGGAACAACCTCGCTCCACAGGAGAATAAGAGACCGTGGAATAAAATCGATTCAGGTCTCTAGCCTGTATGTGCGCCGCATTGATTTGTTACAATCATCGCACAGAGCGGCGAGTGGGAAAAAAAGTCATTTCCCCACGTGTGGAGCCGTACAGGAAAGACAAAAAAAACACCAAAGCACAACGCTACGTGGCCCGTTTCTCACACGAGACGGAGGAATTAAAGTGTCTAGTGTGAGAGCCGTGCAGCGATCACTGGGGCCTCGTTGTCTCTGTCTCTGGTTTCCTTTGGTAAATCCATACGGAGACTGAGGAGGACTCTCACGCTGTGTCGTTACAGTGTGCAGATGATGGATCACATCTGCGTTGGGGGGCCGCTAGTTGATGGGTCCGTGCCTTACAGCCGACACCGGCAATGTGGGAACACGTGAGCAAGGTGGGGGCAAGTGTTGCGAATCCATTTAGCTTTCTTTTGAATGTGCGTTCTCCTGGGCTACTGAGCTCAACGTTGATCTCTGGTGCTAAATACAAACCGCAGCCTTCGGCGATGTTTTTCGGTTCACTGTGGTGGTGAGTCTCCCACCTCACGTGGTGTGCTGACGTTTATAAGGAGATCTGTCCGTCTGTTTGTTTGTATCTCTCTGTCAAAAATCTGTCTGGAAAACACACACTCTCAAGGGCATAGCTGAACTCATATGGCTTATAAATATGAGATATATTGGTATATTGGTATAAATATGAGGGTAGAGGGTTTGTATTGATACTCTGAGGCTGGGTGAGGCTGCACACCTGTGGTGCATTGACTAATCAATGCGCACAGGTTAAACAAGCCATCGCCACACACTCCGGGAGATCTCCAACATGGATCATGGATGCTTCATGTGCCATTGTCCTTCAAACTCTGTTTCCAACATCACCACCCTGTGTCCTGGTCGTGGAGGAGCCCAGTAAAAGCCACCTAGGTGGAGTGTGGCAATGGACCTTGTTACACTGAAAAACACACTTTCTTTAGAGGTGTGAGAAACCAGACCAGCACAGTAGTTACGGGAGGTGTGCGTGCGTGCGTGCGTTGATGCATGGATAGGTAGTCTGTCTCGCTTTAAACAAAATGAAACCTCTTCAGACACAATAAGCTGTTTCAATAACTACAGTCTGACATATTGCTGTTTGGTTAAAGGGCACACACACACACACACACACACACACACACACACACACACACACACACGCACACACGCACAAAATCCACCATCCAATTTGGGGCCAGTGGAAGCATTTGGCCATTTTTCACTCCAACATCACGCAACCAATCCCACGCCATTTAATAAGACACTTCCTGTGGAAGTGAAGCCTTTGAACCCTTCGGAATTGTGGGACGTGTAAAGCAAACCTCATTCATCAGTGTTGTCAGTTGCTTTGTTTGCTCTGCCCTTGAAGAGAGCATTGTACCGCGTAAAAAATGTGGGGCTGATGATATTTAAATGTTTTCACTAGACAAATCACCTGCTTAGGCTAATTGGTTCCAGCCTCATCTCATTTATTATCTTATTCCAGTGCATGTGATACTTGCTCGTACACACACACTCACACACGCGCACACGCACACACACGCACACACACACACACACACACACACGCACACACACACACACACACCAATCACGGTGGCCAACATTTCCCTTCTACTTTTCTCTACATAGCCAAACCTATTCAACCTAAGATGCACGCTAACTAACATTTAACATATTCACTTAAGGATTACTGACGCCGATATGTGTTTCAAACAAGGGTATGGAAAACTCACCGATCACACAGAAGGGCTTCCTGGCGAAGCGCAGCCGGCCCTGCCACCCTCGGTAGCGACAGCAGCAGCCAGCGGACCAGATCCGCGCGATGTACTCCAAACCGAACACCACGATCATCACAAACTCCTGCAGGACAGTCAATGCAACAGGTTTTTGTTTTCTGCAACAATGACACACACATGACACTGAGGAAGTCGGGCTGTTACCTTTCAGTGTGAGCCGATTTGAATGATAATGGATTTGGTTCTCAGCGCGTAAGTGCTTTGTGTTTCTCCGTTTAACAACACAAGTTGACAAGATTGCAAGCCGTTTGTTAACCCACGTATTGATTTAGCACTCAGCAGTAATCGTAGCGTTAACTAGCTAGTGGTGAGAAATATGGCCTTTTACAAATGCTATAGTTTCCCGATAGTCTGTAATTACTAGTGCGTCGTATTATTTTCTGCATTTTGCAGATGGCAAAATGCTGACACCTTCCTTGAGTAAAACCATCAACATCTTTATTTGTTTTCGCTCACAGTTAGTTTAAACTGCAATCCATTGACATGTACCCATATTGCTGCCTCGTTTTTGCTCCTTCCTTTGACAATAACTATAAAATATATAAATATATATATACATATATATATATTATACCAGTCAAAATATATTATACATATTATATATATATTATACTAGGTTTGTTAACTATATTGCATACGCTGTGGCCGATTCACCCTTTAACTTGACCCTTTATATTTGAGAACAAAGCTATTATTATGCATGTGGAACGATAGCTTAATTGCATTACTCCCGTTGGCTGATATATATATATATGTGTGACTGATATGATATGATATGTGAGAAATGATGAAAAGGCAGCATCGTTATAGTGCTGAAATAAGTCAGATAACAACTCTGTGTATGGCAGGTTGCTATTGCTCTGCTGACAGACAACACAAAAGATCAACAGGGCAGACATATCTTGCTGCGAAACGTGATTCATCATTTGACCGAATATAGGCGAATAACTTACTCAGTGCGATGTGCTGAGTAAGCACTCTCTTCTTTTTACTTTAGGGCCGCCGGTACTTCTTCACTTGTTATGAGCACCGTTTTTCGACGTCGACATTTTACGATATGAAACGAGAGGGGGTATCTTTGGAAATCTTTTTGGCGGCTTTAAAACTCTTCTGTCTGTCTAACACTCCCCGGCTCTCCTGTAAAACGGCGGATGAGTCATCCTTGCCTCAGCCGTCCACCATAGTGGCACTCTACCGCTCTTTGCTGCGTTAGATAACCATAGTCCACCCCTGGGTGTGAAATGAAGTCACTGCACAAGGGCAGCGGAGGGCCCTGTCCGTGGCATTTCAAATGGGAACGTTTGAGAATCGTTGTGTCAAATTCGTGACCGTTAGAGAGCGTAACTAACCGACATTTACTCACAAAAACAAAAACCACTGACTACCAACAACCAAATCTACAACTGAATTTAGTCGTGTGAAAACGCTACTTAAGACTGAAGACTGAGCCATTTAAAAAAAATATATAATCCCACTCTTGACTTGTGTGACTGACTTGTTATTTTGTCCTTCATCCTACGTCACCATGCATCATGATTTTTTATTTGGTTTACATATTGGCCTGGTGTGTTCAATCGGCGATTCGAAAGGAATGCTGCGAGGATGAAGCAATCGCCCCAGCTGTGGCGCTCAGCGCAGCGGAGCACCACAGCATGAGTCTGTCGTGTCATTAAAATGCATTTGAACACTAATGAAGTATACACGCACACTTATCCTTATTAGACAATGATCAAACGCTGAACTACAAAGTGAGAATCAACACCCTAATGGCATTATAAGGGTGCAGATGAAGCATATTTACGTTCCATGCATGAGGTTGAGATTGTGATTTTTTTCTTTTTCTTTCTTATGTTCCTTGCGTCTGCCTTCAACGGGATTTGGCCTGTTTGGAGCGGTAGTGAGTTGGGTAGTGTTACGTTTCTTACTAGGATGAGCAGACAGTAGGAGGAGAAGTCCTGGTGAGCTGGGATTGTGGAGAACACGGAGAGGACCAGGCAGCTGAACACCAGGATGAATCTAAAACACAGGAAAAAAGACCAGCAGGAAGTCAAAAACGTGAGCGAACCCAACCTCCAGAAGGCTGAATAACAGAGCAGGTTCGGGAGCAGCTGCTGCAACCCGTGGAACATGTGGAACCAGTCATTCATGATATTATCATGATGTGTAATGAAAAAGCGATACAGATCAGAGTGATTAATATCAACTGTTATGCGAATAGCCAACATTCGCATAGCCAACATTCAAACAATTAACACCTTCTCTCGTCGCTCGGCCATATGTGCACGGACTTCTACCCCTGCCTGACCGAAGCCTTTAAAAGGTTTCCCCCTGAGTCGAGGAAAGGTTTTTTTGTTTTCTAAAAGCAGTTGTTGTCTCCCAGCCCAGAGTTGGAACGAGCCTGTTTCACACAGACTACATTCCAAACTCAAAACACCTTTTTGTATAGTCCCCATGTAAAAAAAAAAAAGAAAAACTAAAAACAAAACGAGCCATTGAGTTCAAACTAATGTTCCTCTTGTCTTTGAACCTGGGTGTGTTGTGGAAGAGAAATAATGACGCTCAATCAAAACGGAAAAACAACATCCTCTCTATTATAGCACGGAACGGACATTATTCCATTTCCTGAGATATCCAGTTATTCCCCGCTTGTTTGTGCTTCGTGATTTGCTCGGGAAGCACAAACAAGCCGCGTCTATCGGAAAACCGACTGCATCGACCGTTTCCGCATATTGACCTTCACCGCTTCAGCCAAGACGCAAGAGAGACATGAGTCTTCATAACTGTATCATGCTATGGTTTTCCATCACATAAAAGACGAATAAGAGTTCAGTGGAAAACATATTTTCTAACAAAAAAAAAAAAGAAGTAAAAAGGAAATATGCATTATTGTCTGAAATCGGAGCATGGGGAAGTTAAGAGTTATGGTGGTCCTTCGTATTAAATGGTTAGAGCACATCTGTACTGAATCATCCTGGAGCTCCTTTAAAGGGGACTGAATGGTTTACAGGCTGTGTTTCTTCTCAGTTCAACATTTGTTCAAGAATTGGTCTCATTGAGAATACAAAGCCCTTGGTAGCGATGGCCTTGCTCCTTGTCCATGCGCTACATTGTACGACAGCTAGAGATGCTCTCCGGAGAGTCAAATTGCCAACATATTCAACATTGTTCATCGAAAGGACAACTCTGAAATATATCCGACCCGCGTTATTCCCTAGCAACACCCGCTATGTGAAGAAATCGACTGCTCCATGCATTTGTCCGCGTCATACTACGACTTATTAAAAGTGACTCAGACACGAGATTAACAACGTCAAAGAATGCACTGCTAATGATGCAGTCTATCAATAATGCAGCTTGTAATTATTCACCATCTCTTTAACTCTACACGTGCGTGCGTGCGCGTGCGTGTGCGTGTGTGTGATGTGTGTGCGTGTGTGTGTGATGTGTGTGCGCGTGTGTGCGTGTGTGTGTGTGCGTGTGTTTGCATTACCCTCCTTGTACGTCTGTGTGTGTGTAAGCGCATGTCACAAACCAGGAGGCAATTGGCTTTGAGCCTCTTGGTGCAAATAGACTGCTCCCTAATTACCACTGAGGATGAAACCGACTCTTTAAAACGGAGGGCAGTGTGGGGATGACTCGCAGTCGGCGAACGGCGCCTGTGTGAAAATGGTGGGTGTGTTAATGGTGGAGAGAAAGGGAGACAGAGAGAGAGAGACAGAGGGAGGAGATGGAGGTAACGACTCCATGGGTTGTGCTGCCCTGACCCTTGTGCAACCTCTGGAGAGCCAAAGTGGAGGTCAGCGTTTTCCACAGCTTCCGAGGATGGTTATGTCATTATGTGTGTGCAGCCACACGGCCGCGGGTATATTTTCCCTTTGTTTCCTGCACTCTAAAGTACACAGGCTGATACGGGTTACAAAAAACGACAGCATGGAGTGAAATAAAGCATGGCATATCCCCAAATTGCCGTTTCACATTTTTCAACTCCAGCGTAAAATGGCGGATAATACAATGCCTTGACAGGCATTGTGAAGCTGTCATCTGAAACAAGGGAGCCTTTTTCAATGCAGCACACCTACATAGGCCAATCAACCCAATTTATTCAGAGCTATTCCTGTACTTAATTTTTATTTTCTATTTTTCATTAGAAAATGTTGAAAACAAAAGGCTGAGGTCCAGTAATGAAGACCAACCGGTATAGCACACACTCATCACACACTGGATAGTAGGCTAGGCTATGTGTCTTGACGTTCCCAGCTCTGGTGATATCTCTTCTCAATCAACACAGTGCTGAGAGATCGCCACACTGGCTGTGAGAGAGAGAAATACAGAGATGCACAAAGAGAGAGAGAGAGAGAGAGAGAGAGAGAGAGAGAGAGAGAGAGAGAGAGAGAGAAGAGAGAGAGAAGAGAGAGAGAGACATCTGTCCTTCCACCCACACAAACACTCGAATGGCTTTCACACACACACACACACACACACACACACACACACACACACATAAAACACAGATATTCACTCACACACACACAGATGCACACATTCTCTCCCTCCCTCGCACTCACTCAAACATGCACATAAACACACACACGCACATAACTTCAAGAAGCCGTTAGTGTTGAACGGTTTTGCGTTATTGCCTCAATCTTTCTGGAAAGAGAGTGGTGAGGGAAAACATCGGTTTTACATCATCTGTGATGCAGGGCCTTCGCTGAGAACGACTTACATTTGATTGTTTTGACGACAACTGAATTCTGACTGAATTTGATCTTCATCCATGTTTTTAATCTGTGCTTTGGGAGCCACAAGGTTTTAAGACTTGTATGATTTTTCTGACGCATGATTGCAGTCTTCCTCTGTACCACACAAATACCATGGCAATCTGCCTCAGATATTCATTCAAAAAGTTGTATAAACTAAAAACCTGGTTTGTGGGGAATTCAACCTAAAATTCATCCAATCAATGAAGACCAAGGCACTGCTAATGATGTCAAAAAGATGACATCATGAGGGCGGGGGGGGGGGGGGGGGGTGGTAGAGGTATACTCATTTTGGCATGATTCAAAAGACATTTGGTCACAAGTCTACTCCCACTGTAACGGACAGGACTCCTCAAGCTGAACTCAACGCTAATGTCCTGCTGGCCCCAGGGAAAAAACTGTCCGCTCGTCAAACCGTGTATTCTTCCTTTTAATATATACTCCTTCGATGCTGTCCATGGTCCTGAACTGTGTGATCCCCAAAAGTCTGCTGTTTGCACGGAACTGAATGAATTGCATTGTCTCTAAATAATATTCAGTGAAACGATAGTGTAACCGCTTGGCATTGCATCACGCTTAACCCCTGTCTGCATACGGATCGGTGGACTGATGGCTGATGGGACTCTGTTGCTGGAATCAAAGTTCAATCAAAGTTCAATCAAAGGTCAAAGTTCATGCCAGGTTTACCGTCGATAGAATTAATTAATTATTATAATAATTAATAATTAATAAATAAATAAATTATTATTATATTACATTAATAATATATTATTATTATTATTATTAATCAGTCTTTGCAGATCCACATATGCTTTGGTTGCAGACATATAAAGGAATTAAATTTATTGTATTTTCATATCTTATGCTTCATATAACAATAAGGTCAACAAACAGCAAGCTAAAGAAGATCGATTAATGCGAAGATATGATAAGACAGTACTTTATTGATTCCAGACGGATACAAACTTGTCTTACCCATAGCCAGTACATGAGCAGATATCAATTTGAATAATAGATTTAATCATGTACTGAAGAAAAACACTTTGATAAAATATCAAATTAAACCAACAGATTTTCTTTCTCTGCTACATTCAAAGAATTTGCACTGGGATACACATACACACACACACACACACACACACACACACACACACACACACACACACACACACACACACACACACACACACACACACACAAGGAACATAAAAAAACATTAAAAGAGCAGAGTAAGAGTTTGATGAAACATTACTATAACCTCTATTAATCTCCAGATTAATACTAATTGGTTTGGCACACATATCAGCGCAGCAATCATAATACACTTTCTAAACCTTAAAGAGCACAGCCTCTCTAATCACAATAACGTTGAAAACAAATTGTACTACCAACGACTATTGATCTGATCTACAGAGTCAGCCATGGCAACTAGGAGCCAACATGGCCGTCCCTGTATTCTTCCATTGACGCAGTGACCTCATGATCTTATGAACCCTAGAGAAATAGCTTGTGGGGGTCACCCAGTCCCCTGTGTCCATGGGCAGCAGGTCATGGATTGTATGTTTCTGTCATGTTCTCTTCGTCTTATTTCACACTTATCTATGACGTCATGTCACTGGCCAGTAACATAGACATACACGTGTGTGTGTGTGTGTGTGTGTGTGTGTGTGTGTGAGTGAGTGAGTGAGTGAGTGAGTGAGACAGAGAGAGAGAGAAATAGGGAGAGAGAGCGAGTGTGCGTATAAAAAGATGAGAGAGATCTTGTGAGCTGTCTAAAGCCACTTTGTAAGGCACTTTATAAGGAGAACGCTTCTGGAAAATGTCTACATGCGACGTCGACAGCAAATGGCATTCGAACAAGAGCCAAGGAGACAATGCCCATGATGCACCTGGGGTCTTTGAAAGCCAAGGCCAGGACACCGCTCTGTATCGTGTCAAGGGGTGATGGGGAAAATATCACGCATCTCCTACACACACACACACACACACATATAGACACGCACACTTGCACTCATACACACACACGCACATATAGACACGCACACTTGCACTCACACACACACGCCCAAAAGGCACACACATGTACAAGATAAACATTTATTCTTATACTAATGATTGTGCTACCAGTTCATTTTAAATTATGCGCACTACATTATGCATGTGAAAACAAAATGTTTTTGTGAATACATTGGTTTTTTGATTTCATACATAATCTCTCCACCACACTACTAACATTTCTAAAGAATTGTAACAATGCCTTTATCTCTATGTTCTTAAATGTCCTCCAATTGTTGGTGTTTGACAAAATGTTAAATAATCAAAATGCCCTTGTTAGCTGATCAATTACTGTTCAAAGGGAACAATGGCTTGTTTCCTGCTTCCATCACCATCTTCACCGGGACTGTGAAGCTTTAGAAAACGACAGCATGCGTTATCTCCAAGTCCTTCACGCTAAACGGTGTCACGGTGTAGCATAACACACGCCACGGGCACGCCTCATTCTGCTGCTGCAGCACAGAAGGCTTGGGGAGGATGAGGAACCTTTGTCTTCGCCGCTCGGCTTGCTGCCCCCCCCCCCCCCCCCCCCCCCATTGAAGCTCTGTCTGAGGCATTGTGGGCAGGCGCGGTCGCGCTGCTGAGCCGGGCCTCAGAGCGCTAGGTGCGCAGCGCTAACACCTCGGGCCGCGGCCCGGCTCAGCAGCGCGACCGCGCCTGCCCACAATGCCTCAGACAGAGCTTCAATGGGCTGCATGTGGAACATTAAACAGTTGTTTTGATGCGTGTGTGCTTTGACAGAAAACTGCCCGTTTCTTTACAAAAGGGGATAGTACGACAGAGGGTTCCAAGCATTACGGTTTAGCACTACACTTCAGATGAGCCGAGACGTGCTATATTCATAAATGAAGTGCTCTTTCATGGACGGAACGATCACAATAGACATATCTGTGACATTCATCTGACATTTTCACTCCAACCTGAGAACTGGCTACTTTGGCGCACGGCGTAGTGTTTTCATTCAGACAAAAGGTCAGTGAGTGCCCAAGTGCCGGAACCCGAGAAGCTTGCTTTTCATACAAATAAAAAAGCAAAATGTTTCATGCAAATGCAAAAAACAGCAGAGTACGAGGTCAGAGGGGTAAATTAGCACATGAAAATTGCCAAATGAAATGGGGTTTTCAGGAAAGAAAAACATCATAGGATGTAGCCCAATTAAGGACATTCAGCAGTTTTTACCAGTGCTTTGTTTTGTTGTATTTTATCTGGGGGAGGGGGGCGGGGAATCAAACAGTGTTTGATTCTCATTTGGATGGTGCGTTCCCTCATTTTCCTGCAGTTTCCACTTCCAGTCGCAGCATCCAGCTGGTTCTGCATTGCATAACCCAATAGCCCTTCTTCCCTCAGAGTTCACCACCCACCGCCCGCTGCCCAGCCACCAACCAGCCAAAAAGATAATTAGTGAAGGAACAGATGGAACGGGTGCGTCAGTGGGGATGTTTCCCTCGTAAGGCGATGGAGGTGCCCAAACAGCTGGGCTGTGAAATCATCATAACTTAACAGCAACAAAGTAAACCAGATGAATACATAACAGCGAGTGAGCAAGAGAGCGAGAGCGAGAGAGAGAGAGAGAGAGAGAGAGAGAGAGAGAGAGAGAGAGAGAGAGAGAGAGAGAGAGAGAGAGAGAGAGAGAGAGAGAGAGAGAGAGAGCGAGAGAGAGAGAGAGAGCTATGGGAAACATGCATGTTATCTATTACACTGTTAGGACACAAATCAAAGATTCTTAAAAGGTACATTCAAGGCCAATATTTCCTCCGTTATCCAGATCCGACCCAAGAAAACTAAAAAAGTGACACTTTTCCCCCCCATGTGTAATGGAAAGCTATGGTCCCTTTATAAATGTACTAGTTAAACAAAAGAGATTAAACTAAATGAAAAGTAGACACTGTAAAGTGACAACTCGTAAAGCTCCGTCGCTCTACTTGAATGTGTGTCCCACTCCCTAATCCACAGACTAAAGAGGCTCCACTAATTAAAAATAAAGAGAGAGAGAGAGGGCGAGAGAGAGAGAGGGCGAGAGAGAGAGGGAGAGAGAGAGAGAGAGAGAGAGAGAGAGAGAGAGAGAGAGAGAGAGAGAGAGAGAGAGAGAGAGAGAGAGAGAGAGAGAGAGAGAGAGAGAGAGAGAGAGAGAGAGAGAGAGAGAGAGAGAGAGAGAGAGAGAGAGAGAGCTGGAGGAGGACATGCAATGGAAAGTAACTTTACAGTGCTGACTTTACAAGTGGCCCCAGTCTTGGCTGACTCGGCTGCCTTCCACAATTTATTAAAGTCTGAAGCTGCAATGCGTTCCACAGAGATGCTCCTACCCACATGAAGGTCTACTGGCAGGGGCGGCGGCAGCGCTCTCGTCAGTCTGGTGGCTGTCTTCGGGGACAAGGAGTGTGAGGCGAGGGTTTATTGAGACTTCAAACTTCTTCTTTTTTATGGGGGTGGGGGGGGGGGGGGGGGATTGTTGTTGTTGTGGTGGAAGTTGAAGTTGAAAAAAGAAACACAGACGTGTGACTGTGGCCTGGTGGTTAACACCCAGTTGAGGACCCCACCCACCTCTCCTTCCCCCCCCCCCCCCCCCCCCATCTGACCCCGGAGACGTCCTCACATCTGGAGGCTGATGAGGAGCAGGCAAAGGGGCGAGAGCTGTGGCTCCACAGCTGGATTCACAGCTCTCGCCCGTCTCATCAAGTGACTCTCGGCATGAGGAATAATGTTGGAGTTATTAACTCCAGGGCCGACATCACAAGTGTTTTCCAGACGTTATCATCTTGCAACATTACAATAATAGTTACATTTTGATGAAGCAAGTCTATGAATACGTCATATTTTTGCTGATATTTTGACAAATCACATCTGTAAATATGCCCTAATTGGATGTTCTATGTCTTTGCCATGGGTGGGTTGAGTTGGGCGCACACTTGATTTTGACAGATGTGGTCATATAAAGTGTCCCTAAGGACAGAGGCAGTGTGACTACTCATCTGTGCTACGCTAATGGGATTTCTTTCCCAACTCTACTCACAAAACAAAAATGTATCATGCCCAGAGCAGGTCCTGTTATGCCATTTGTGAACATTTAGGAAGCACTTTTTTTTTCTTCCAAGTTCTCCGCGTGGACTCCCAGTGCTCTATGCCGGCCTTAGTTCAGTTGGCATTCCAATTTCTTCGTGACCATCGCCATCGATCACCGCTATGATCACATCCTCCAAACAGTTGGCCACGGCCACGGCCATCGACTGGACTCCGCCCCTTTCCGGCCCCACCTATCACTAGTCAAATGGTGTTAATGATGCAGTGGTGGAACATAATAGGGTGTCCAGGCACCCGGTCTCACTCAGGGCACGGCGGAACGGGCTGAATGGTAACCTGGTTAGACTCCAAGCACCCCCGCATCCACACCCACCCCTTCAAATCTCCAACTCTCTTCCTTCAGACTTCAGCCATTAAATGGTAAATGGATTGCATTTCTATAGCACTTTTCTAAGCAGTGGCCACTCAAAGCGCTTTACAATTAGTGCCTAACATTCACCCATTCAAACACACATTCACACACCGACGGCGGTGTCAACCATGCAAGGCGACAGCCAGCTCGTCGGGAGCAGTTAGGGTGAGGCGTCTTGCTCAGGGACACCTCGACACTCAGCTAGGAGGGGCCGGGGATTGAACTAACAACCTTCCGATAGCCAGTCAATCCGCTCTACCTCCTGAGCCAATGCCGCCCATTCCTGAGCCAATTCCACTCATTAAATCACCATTAGATCTCCACTAACAAACTGTGGTCGTACTGATGTTGTGATTCAGTTGAGTTGACGGGCTGGATTTATCAGGAAAAAATATAGCTGGACCCAAGGTTGAAAAACAAGCATGAGTGGGATTTGCCCTTGGATGGATAAACAAATATGTCCACAAAGGATGGATTGCCATCTTTAAAAAGTCCACTTCCTCAGGCTGCTAAGATTTTTCTAGTTCACCATTCACACAAAGAAGCTCCCTCTGAGGGCTATTACATTTCAGCCGGCCAGCTCGGAACAAATCAAGACTGCTCTTGCTGAAAATCCACCAGCTCTTGGGGGTGCTGCCTCACAGACTTGGGAGGACCAGGAAAAGGAGAAATGTATTCTATTATATTTGCTCAGGCAAACCCTCCCCGCGACCTCAAAATAGCAAGAACCCCCATTAATCAACAGGAAGAGTAGGACGGTCGATAAGATGGAGTTTGGCATCAATCTCCATGCAGTCTAAATTTGGGGAATAATGAAGGATGGATCCAAGCAGCGGAGAACATTAGGGTTCCAGGCCAGGGGCCGTGCTCCTCTGACTCATATGAATAATCCAGGACAGATGTATGTTTCATCGATGGCCACTCAATCAACCCAAAATCCAGATTTTCTATCTTCCTTGGTGCAAACACCCTTACACCCGGTCCTAGATTATACTGCTATCCAATCTCTGGGTTACCATGTAAACCTACCACTTCAGTACTTGAATGTGTAGATGTACTATAGCTCTGAGAAAATAAGGCAGAAATGATATAGAGCAAGGAAGAAGGAACTGGAAAGGAAATAAATCAAAGAATTAATAAATGAGGATAGATTGGAACACTCTTGTTTTCTTACATTTTGACTAAAGAAATGATTACTAAATGATTACTAAAAAATAAGCATGGAGAATCATTGTATTCCCACTTCCAATCGTTCAGTCTCTCTTACTATAGAGGATGCTCTATTTTACCTATCACCTATTCACAATGTACTTCTCAGCTCTCCTAGCAGCGTGGCGGTGAAAAAAGGATACAATTCTGCTTTTCACTCTCATCAGGACTCTGAATGGACTGGGGCTTGCAGATGGGGAAAGGCGTTACAATTTATTTCCGATGTTCAGCCTTCACAAGATGAAGGAGCCATTATCCCTGCACTAGATGTAATCTAGTTGTGGAGTGGCTAAGATATGGGTTTCAGATGTTAAAAGGTAGGTTTGGAAGGGTTAGGATATGCCCAGGGATTGATTTGTGCCGGATTCTGCCGGAACATGATCCGGTACTTCCCGGATTGGGACCAGCATCTATTCGAATGTATCCCTCCCCTTCCTTTTTCACGATCAAAATCTGTAAACACATTTTGTGTCGTATTTAATGTTATCTGTTCTGTCATTCTATATTTCACATTGAGGTTACTCATAAATCGCTTGTCTGCCTATTTTGGGTGCATTTTGAACCTGATAAGGAAAAGGAGAGAGACCTGACATCAATCACCCAGGTCACAGTTACCTGAGCAGCGTGGGAGTTTTGTGCATGTGAGCTAGTTACTGCGATTTGACTTAGAATACCCTCAGCAACCACCTTGTGCATGTGCAATTATAATTCCCATCGTACTAGCCTCATTGAATGAGGGGGAGGGGGTGTAGCCTTTAGTGAGGAGTCATAGATTATAGACGGACCAATTAGCAAAGAAGCAATATCGAAGAGCATTGTTTAGAAGATGTGATGAATTGCTCTTGAATGCTGCTATGCAAAGCAATGCAAGACCATTATGTCTAAAGATAAAAGCATTTTAGCATCCTCCACGCAGATTTATCATATTGCTAGATGGCAAGGCTATGACCATCTGCTTTTAACAGTGAAGGAAATCAACAATATCATCCATTCACTGGCATTGCCGTGCACTCTTATTTGACAGGTACTCTTGATTTGAAAGGGCAGTTGGTAAGTGCAAAAAATGTTCTCTATGACCTTTTACAGAATGTAACGTATTTTACTTCTTCATATTGAGGTCCATGAGGACGTGCAGTGATACAGTGACCGTACACAAGCTGCAGCACAAGTCAAGTGTGAGCATTTGCTGTGTAGTCATTTCTTCATTAGACTGTGCAGTTCTTCTTACTATAGTCATTGAGTCTCATTCCTCATGGTGTTTTTGACACAGAAGAATAGATGGGATGCATATACAGTATTTCTCTACAGTGGGATCCACAATAAGCTGTGATGCCGTAACGGAAAGACAGACGATTGAGTTGCAAATAATGAGAAATGTCCAAGTCACGTCAAACGCTCCAGGCATTTTCCTCCACCTACACCCCGTAATAAATTGAACCACATGTAAACACAACACGCAAACCAAAAGAATGCCTGATGAACATCCATACTGAAAAGGACAAAAGAGAGCAGAAAACAGAACCAAATCTTTGCTTTTCTTGGCGATCAATGCGTTTTTTATGCAACAACAAAAGTCATCTTTACGCCTAAAGCCTCCCTCACAGTGGCCGTGAGGGAGGCTTCGAATGGCCAAGTGCTTCGAATGGCCGCGCCATGCCATGCCATGCCATCCATGCCATGCCATGCCATGCCATCCATGCCATGGCATGCCATGGTATCTTCCAGTCTGCGTGTGTGTGTGGGGGGGGGGGGGGGGGGGGGGGGCGCTGGACACGAATCGCAACACATAAAAAACAGCAGTTGGTAGTTACTATTTCGGATGAAAAGGCGTCTCTCTGCTGTCATTATCAAACATGACTGTGGCAGTGCTGCTTCTTCGCGGTGCGGAGGAAGGTATCATTTGCACGCTGTTATTTTGAAGGAGAAGGCGTTTGAGGAGGAGGCCATGGAATGAACGCTGATTGATATTTGTATTTTTGTATTTATTTGGGGGAAATATAAACACAAAGTGTCAAACTTCTTGTCTGACTCTCAAATTGTTGAAGAACCATTTGAAACTTATTCAAATAATAGAAAAATTTGGATATTTGTTTTTCCAACAGAACCTGAACTACTGCGGCTACACAGTGAGTTAAGGAGGGTTAATACATAAAATATAGAAACTGTAGATAGTATTGAATTAATAAAGTAAAATGTGCTTATAAGTCAGATTAAATAACAACCCAAATAGTATACATTACAAGGTGGGCTACGTATAGTATAAGTGCAAACTAGCAACATTAGGGAGGTCCATTTAAAATGCATAATTGTGGAAACGCTGACTTGGATAAATGCAAGCAAAGACTACATTTATTATTATTTTGGGGCAGCAGAATCTGATGAAGTGTCAAAAATGTGTGCAAAATAGGCTAACAGAAAACCTGAAATACTACAGTAACACAGTAAGTTAAGGTGGGAAAACATGTAAACTATAAAACACTGTAGATGGTCTTGAATGAATTATGTAAAATGGCTGCTTATAGTTTGGAATAAACTGACACGTGCTTACTCAAATAAAATAAAGCTCCCATAAAAACACTCAAAAATAACCCTTGCATAAAATAACACTCAAAATAGCAATTACATAAAATAACACTCAAATAAACGTAACACTCAAATAAAAATAGTCCAAAATACCTGGTGTAAAAGTGCAAAGTTGCGACATTACAGGAGGTATATAAATCAAACAGAGAAACAGAGACGTGTTTAAAGTGTTGTTTGTGCCGAGGTAAATGGCAGTTGGCTTCATCCAAAATCCTCCAAATCCTTTTAAATTTCAGAGGTGCGCCACTCGCGACAAATCGCCGCATGAAGCGTGTGTGAGGGCTGCGATGACGTGGTTTTGGGATTCGGACCGCCTTGCGCAGTTAACCCACGGCAACGATAAATGACGGCTCTCTCTGTGAAGCAAAATGGCAACCTGTCTGGAGGCTGTGTTTAAAGGGAAAACACGGTTAGGTTATCGGTCGATCAGGCGATCTCTACGTACACTGTCACACCACCACTGCCACGACACTGGATAGCGAACAGCATCTGGCAAGAGATCTGCGACATGACTGTTGACAACCCAATTCCCCTCTGACTCCAGCCCAACCGGGTCTATGAACACACTGAGGATGAAAGCCGGATGGAAGGCCAAGAAACAGAAAAAAAAGGGGGGGAAATCAATATATCTTAAAAAAAAAAGCACACACTTCCCGTTCAAGAGAAAGTGGTAGTGGTGGGGGGGGGGTTCTTTAAGTTCAGGGATAAGTGCTAGAGCTAACCCTTATGTGCACACGTTGGTAATGGTGTTTGGTCATCCTAACACATCTTCAGATATAGCTATACCTAGGATTCCAGATAGACAGCAAAAAAGTGTGTGAATGAATAATTGAACAACTGAATAGATAAATAAATTATGTAATGAATGACTGAATGAATAAATAAATGGTGACACATAAATAAATGATCAAATATAATGAAACGTACATACACACACATGCCCATACACACACACACACACACACACACACACACACACACACACACACACACACACACACACGCACTTTGGGGTGAAGGACAGGTGAAAGGGAATCTGGGAGGTAGTGTATGAATTTGCGAGCGGTTTAGCTGTTTTTGTTACAGTAACAATAACAAACTAACAGTAACCTACCACCGTAGCTCAAACTGCGGCTACCGGGAGAGGGACATGGCGAGGGGAACGGAAATATGATCTAAATCTAGGATGCTAAATCTATTCAGTTGGAATGTATGAGCACTAAGTGATGAAGACGCCTTTTGGGTTGAAGCTCGGTGAGGGCAAGGGGGAGCAGAGATGACGATGCTTTCCCTCCATTAGTGGCAAAGTACGAGATAAACACATAGTTCACTTTCCACATCCCCTCCCAATTAACCAATCACATCATAACAAAAGTAGCTCTGCTTGTTTCTCGTTGCTGCAAAGAAATTATAAAGACGTCGTCAGAGCCAAGCGCACTCTTCACTAGATCGCTCTCTCTCTCTCTCTCTCTCTCTCTCTCTCTCTCTCTCTCTCTCTCTCTCTCTCTCTCTCGCTCTCTCTCTCTCTCTCTCTCTCTCTCTCTCTCTCTCTCTCTCTCTCTCTCTCTCTCTCTCTCTCTCTCTCGCTCTCTCGCTCTCTCTCTCTCTCTCTCTCTCTCTCTCCCCTCCGTCTCTCCCTCGGTCTCTCCCTCCCTCTCTCTCACTAGTTATCTGTGAATCCCCGTATATGTCGACTAAGACCTAAATCATGCACTGTACAAAACGAATGAATACTCCTATTACGACAACTCTTACGGAATAATGACCAATACTAACATGAGCTATAAACATGCGTAGTGTAAAATTCACTGTAGGTGACCAATCCGGGAAAAAACAGTCCAACCAAACAATTGTTTGACCAATTCATCCTTAAATGATTACTACTTTACTATCTAGTGAATGTTTTCCTTCCCTAATGATACTGATGTCCCTCATACAGCCCCATTGTATCCCTGACCATGAACTGCATGTTCAAAATGGATGCAGCTTGCCCACCCCACTCTCGCTTTTCAAGCCTTTTGCATGGTCACCCGTAAAGCTGCCACTCATTTAACCACACCAACAGCCGTGTCCATACAGTGTCGCGCACTTAATAATACGCAATTGTAATGTGCAGCCTTTAGGCAAGCAGGGAATGGCCCTTTACGCAAACAGCAGCCACAAAGGCTACAGATCAAACCCTGAGCTAGGTTTTCAATATTATCAAAAAGGGATCGGGGGCAAAAACAAATGACACGTGAATTAAACAATGGAGAGAACATCTGCGTCTGGAAAATACCGAGCCATTAGGTGGATCCTAGTAAGCCTCACGTAGCGCATACAATACCCCTTAGTATAACAAAAACAACGCAGGCTTCAATAGCAACGAGACGGGCTCAGAGTCCTATCCACGGTAGCACTGGCATTCATTGCCTTTAACCCCCTCTTTTACCCAGCTGCCATTTTAGAATGTTGAGTCACACTAGTGAAGTATTTCCATTGGCTTAAAGACCACTTATTATGCATAATTACTCAGGCACTTGGATGGTGGGCCCCCCGCCATCTTCACAGGCTGTGTGTGTGATTGTGTGTGTGTGTATGTGTGTGTAGTGTATGTGTGTGTGTGTGTGTGTGTGTGTGTGTGTGATTGTGTGTGTGTGTGTGTGTGTGTGTGTGATTGTGTGTGTGTGTGTGTGTGTGTGTGGGTGGGTGGGTGGGTGTGTGTGTGGGTGGGTGGGTGGGTGTGTGTGTGTGTGTTTGTGCTGTGCATGTGCAGACATGTTTAGAAGCTAAAGAGGGCAGGTTGGTGCTGAATAAGTGGCGGTCGTTAATGTTTGTATTGCTGCGTGAGAGACGGCTGTGGTCACACGCCCATCGCTACATTTAAACCCTGTCTGGTCAAAACAAGATCTCAATTTCTATTCCTGGTCCCTCCTATGTATGTTCCTGTGGGATGCAAATACAAACCGTGGCCGAGTTTATCTTCATGTGTTGACACAAAATGTGTAAAGATTTCAGCTGTTAATCCACCCCCCTTCCCTCACACACACACACACACGCACACACACACACAAACACTATCTCTCAGCACTCGGTGAAACCGCGTTAACAGGTGGCGATGCACCTGTCACCCACCCATGTCTAAGGGGCAGGATAGAGTAGTTGTGGTTAGGGTGTCGAGATGTCCTGGGTTCGAACCCCATCTCCGGAGTCTACCTGTAGGCAGCCTAACGCGTGCGTGCTCATTAACGACAATAATCGAAAAGGTCACTCCGTCAATAGTGTGTCAATAGACAACACTACTGCAATGTACCAATAGTGTGTATTTGCAATATACCGCCAATATAACCAGCTCAAGTATCTATTCAATTCTAACAACGTAGCTGAAGAAGAAAATATAAATACGATTCTTAGTGACATTTATTACCTCAAGCGCATCAAAAACTTTAACACGAACCCAGTAACCGGACCATTGATGGAGCTGACCAGCAATCAGTCAGAACTAATACACACTAACTAATGACTAATCAGCCCAAACTCAGCAACACCTAAACTGTCCACTCTCAGCAGCACAACACAATATTTTCAAATGTTCCCCATAACCCAATCCAGCCCTGTATATAATGTGTTTTCTCCCACACATTGGCCTGGATTGTTTGAGTGATTAAACAAAGAACCCTTGCCGTGAGCCTCAAAACAAACACCAGGCAGTGACCCGCGGGTGAAGCTCCTAAACCCGGTGTAAAAACATGAACCTTTGAGATGAACGGTGGTGCACACGAGGGCCCCCCAGTCCACCGAGTGTGTGTGTGTGTGGGGGGGGGGGGGGGGGGGGGGGGGGGGGGGGGACGGACATCTGGTTGTGCTTACAGCGCTCTCTGACAGCAGGATGTCTCCTCTCCCCTTTCTCTCCTTTGTCCTTCTTTTATCTCGTCTCTCGTAGCTCTGTTGTGGAGCTGGTGGTTTTGTGTTGCGTTTTGTTCTTTTGGCGCAGAGTTCATGCTCTCTGTCTCTGTCCCAAACCTTCATTTGTTTCCACTTCGCCTCTTCGCTGTCCCGCTTTGGGGTGTGTGTGTGTGTGTGTGTGTGTGTAATACTAAATGAAAGAGAGAGCGAGAGAGAGTGAGAGAGAGACAGAGACAGAGAGCAAGAGACAGGACAGTGGGGGTTAGAGAGAGAGAGAAAGAGAGGAGAGAGAAACAAACATAAATCAAACATAAAAACATACGTACGTCTGTATGATTGCTGACAGTGGACTTGGATATGGAAAATACACACGAACGCATCGAACCATGTTTAACATTTCTCTTTCCCTTCCCCTGAAACACACACACACACATGCACACACCTACACGCACAGACCTACACACACACACACACACACACACACGCACATGCACACACCTACACGCACAGACCTACACACACACACACACACACACACATGCACACAAATTCACACTTACACACAAACACACCAACATGCACACAGACAAACACACACACCTATGTGCACACACACACACACACCTACGCATACGCTCACACACACCTATGTGTATGTACGCACACACACACAGACACATACACACACAGGTATACAGACACACACACGCATACACACACGCACACACACACATACACACACACACACACACACACACACACACTTACAGGGACCACATGCTAGCTAGACGACAGATTGTGGCCTCTGAGAGAAATCAGTTTGAATAATGCAAGGAGAGCTGAGAAGCTGCCCAGCATCAAGTTGGTGGAGCTCCTGTACTGTAAAGTGAACCAAAACATAAAACATATTCTGTTAACTAGTGGCACAACTATACCACCGACATATAGTGATATGGGGATAGGGCAAAGTCAGCTTTAATAAATGTCTGTGGGTATGGTTTGTATAGGATAGGAGTGTGCTGGAGAACCTATTAATAGGGCCCTCTGTCCTACCCTTGTCCCCAGCAAAAGGAGCAAGGGTGGGGATCGGTCAGTGCTGGTGGGATGGATTATGGAGGATAAGATGGTCTGAAGAGCCTTTTGGTGTAATGGATGACACACGCGTCGGATTATGTCATCAAACGATATTTATTTATATTTTTCTTAAAGAGTCACATGGTTCAAAGCTTTAAAAGTGTCTGCACAGCACACATCAGCCTGGGAAGACGGCCGAGCTGGTGTGAAAACAGAGGGGTGACGTTTGGTCTCGGAGCTCATGGGGAGCACAGGATGTACGAGCATTAGAGGAACCGCGGGGGGTCTGTAAGAAGGGGACAGGGCTGTTAAAAGACTGATAGGGGACGAAAGGGGACACTCGATCATTTTCCTAGAATGGACATAGGCTGCATCCTCCATTTGTGTGTCCCGTCTGGTTTCCTGGGAAGTGGCCTGCGAATGGTTTGGACGGGGGTTTGCGTTGAAAGGAGTACAATCGGCCCTTCTGTTTGCAGTCATTCCAGGTCACCCCTTGGAAGACAAAAAAAAAGCCGCACTGCGGACGGGAACAGAATGTGACCAGCACCGTGCACTGCGCTCTAAATGTCCTTCCCATTTTTTGCCTCTTCAGACAACAAGGCCTCGCCAGGACAATGTGTTGTAGGCTTGCGAGGCGAAATGACATGGAAAACCTTTTTCCCCAAAAAGTTTTCCATTCATAAAATTCCTGGACTTGTGTTGGAGCGGGGAAAAATAAATCTGCCTGTCGTGCGCCTGTGGTTTCTCATGTTTTCTGGTATGTCATGGTGTCATTGGACGAGCGAGGCCTTTGTATGCCAAAACAGTTTATTAGCATTTCCATATGTTGCCTCTTGCAACCTTTCTTAAGAGCCCTTTGCCCGTGTGTTTGGTTTTTCCTACAAACCAAACACATTTAGTCATCTCGCAGACATTTTTATCCAGACTGACTTACACGTGGGGCTGGGAAATATCAAAGCACCCAATCGAAATTGCAGTAACTACAAAAGTTTGAAGGGCTGTATGAGAAGTTAAACAAAATTGAATGGACTGAGTGCAGAGTGGCTTACGGACGTTTTATTGTTATGTAGTAATAGACATGAGAAAGGAATGTTGTAAGGGTGTCCTCAAAGTCAAGTTGTTATAAGTGAGTGTTTTACAACTTGGAAAAGTCTTCATTCTTTTTCACATTAGCACAGTGCACAATTTCCAACCAACCCCCCCCCCCCCCCCCCCCCCCCCCCCACACACACACACACACACACACACACACACACACGCACACACACGCAGACTTGTTCTCCCAAATGGAAAACTCATTATTTAAAATATGATTTAATATCCCACTAAAAGGCCATGGCATATTTTGACTATACACCCTCTCAGTTTGCAAGCAAGCTCACTGCTTATTTGATTTGGTTCCTAATAGAAGATTAGTTGACTCTAGAATAGTCAACTGTCCATTTTAAAAGTGCGGTTTGTCATTGAGCCATTTCAGGAGCAAACCTCTGTATTTTTCCTTCTCTCTGCAACATACAGTCAGAGGTCTGCTTTGAAGTTATATCATTTCATCAGGCAATGGACAACGGTGACTTACTTTGATGAGCAATAAACAAGATCAACCAGACCACAATATAGACATGAACAGCATGGGGTGTCCCATAGTGTACAATCTCATTTTTCCCACTGGGAAGTCAACAGTATGCCTATAATGGCTTGACAGCACAATGCTTAATGCAACTGCTCGCTAAGAAATCCTTACCTAGATGGAAAGAACTGCATACATTAGTTTGAAGGGTGTCTCACAGCTTGCGATATAGTTCATCGGCAATATAACCATCCGTTCATCATTTGTTCTGTGTAGCCACTCAGTCATTATTAAGAAATTCAGTCTTTCAGCATCGTTGAGTCATAACTGATTATATTCATTTGAAATGGTTCGTAGAGTTTCAATCTCAAAATATAAAAAAAATATTATAACCATACAGACAGAAACCATGCAAATAGAAATCCAGGAGTCTTCACGAAGAATAACTGCCAGGAAGTTTAGCGTCTGTGCAATTAACCCATCTGTATGTTTTAATTGTTCTGTGGTTTTTGTTTCAAATTAAGAGCATATTTGACCCAATAACTAAAGAAAACAATCTTAAGTGTAGTCTCTTGGCCTCAGAGGGACTCAGAGGGAATTCAGTAAGTGCCGTTTGTTCACTATTTTCCCCTATAGGGTTGTTCTTCATTCAGTAGCTCATTGAATCTTGATCATAACATGGCACCGATGCAAAGAGTGCGCTTGAAATAAGTAACTGAAGGGAAATATCATGCAAAACAGCATGCAAAACAAAAACTGATGAAGTCAAATCTGTGATACGGCCGCAAATGCATGAACACACACACACACAAACCCACACATACGTACATGCTTGCACGTGCACACACACACACACACACACACACACACACACACACACACACACACACACACACACACACACACACACACACACACACACACACACACACACACACACACACACACACAGAGCCCTATATATCAGGTATCACAAAATTAATAACAATATTGATTGAGCGGATATTAAACTTAGTCACTAACATAAGTGACTAAGTTTAATATCTGCTGAATTGATACTTTCTAAATAGTTTCTCTTTCTCTCTCTCTCTCTCTCTCTCTCTCTCATTTCTCGATGACGTGCGGCGGGCGAGGGTGTTGGGACACTGGGTTAAGTGAAAATACATTGGCACCACAGCCTACAGACAAGCTGCTGTCATCCACCATCTCCCTCTCCCTCTCCTCTCTCTCTCTCTCTCTGAGATTGAGAGAGAGAGAGGGAGAGGGACAAAGAGGGAGAGAGTGCAAAAGAGAGAGCGAGTGCGTGCGAGAGCGAGAGGGGGGGGGTATGCACGCTCTGTGAACCCCCTGACTCATCTGGACTTGTGGTATGTGACATGTCTCTCTTCCGCTGTACTAAAGCACCCCGCTAATTGGGATTAGCATATCTCGGGCCACACCAATGCTAACTGGGGATACCGGTCCGTGGTGCTCCCAGCGGCCTCCTCTCAACACAGAGCCCCTGTTAATCCTCCTGTCTCGGGGCGCAAAGAGTATTAAAGCTTGCCGAATGGAGCCATTTATTAGTGCCAATACCAGCTCTGGCACCCCCTCCAAATCCCATTGTGGGCACGGTCGTTTTAGGCGGAGCTAGCGTGCCACGGGCGCTAGTTTGGGCGCTATGCAGTAATCATCACAGCTCACTGGTGTTTTGGATGGGACTATTAGCTTAGCAGGCTGGCTGCTGCCACGGCTCCTGTGCCTGGGCACTAAACGCAAACAGCCGGGGAGTGAGTCGGCTGGGTGGTAGAAACATGAGGCCACACACACACACACACACACACACACGCACACAACCACACGCAAAAACACATGCACATACGCCCCCTGCACCTGAAGTCAATGGTGAGATGACAGACTGTCCACTACCCACGTACACACACACACACACACACACACACACACACACACACACACACACACACACTAACAATCCATGAAGAAATACAAGGAGAAGCTATAAAGTATAAACTTTAGCATATAGATATCTACGTCATCTCTAGATTATAGCCACCCACTATGCAAAGCATGGTTATTATAAGTAATTATAAGTTTCACTTTCATGCTGTCTTCATTGATTGTTATTGCAACTGTGTCTGAGTGTGTGCACAATACCGTGCTTCAAATGTACTGTGTGCATTTGTCTAAATCACCCTTTGTTACAAGGACACTAGGAGAACTCTGAATTTGGATCGTATTGTATTACCGGATTCCCAAGGCGGCGTTTGGAGTAATCCTGGGAAACAGTATCCGCAGACTAGCCTCCGCACAGCTGATTTATTTACATTGGGAGCATCGTGGATGTGTGTGGATAGGTTTTTGATCCCTCGCCTTGATCCTGTGTGAGCTGGGATTGTTGCCAGCCACAGACGAGCAGACAAAAGGCCTTCTCTGCCTTTCGCTCCTCAAAAGGTCTCCGGGTTCGCTCGCGGACCGCACCGACCGAACAACGCGCTTGGGTCACAGCGGAGGCGGCCTATGCGCACACAATGGCGCGGCGCAGCCCTGACAACTTAGCAACAACCACAACAACGTGAACATCCCAGTTCAATTGCTTGAGTGGCTTACATGTCTCACTGTAAGGAGTGAGGGGAGTGAGGGGAGTGAGGGGAGGGGGAGGGGGGGGGGGGAGACATTGAGAGATAATGTATATGGGAGTACTAAGTAATAACATGCAATAGCCTTGCAGACATGGCCTCAATCTCTCGAGGTGTTTGACAATCTGGAGATGTGAAACACTGGGTGGGGCATGGGCTCGTCCCATTGGCCGCCCAGTTTAAAACAGAACTGTTCTTAGTAGGATGGCTCTTTATAAGACAACTAATTCAGACAAAAATCGTTTTTTTTCAGAATGATGTGCGGGATCTTACAGAATAGCCTAGTTGGTCTCGCAAAGGACTCACAAAGCGAGTGGCTCACTGTAGGCAACTGTAGGCAACACTGTAGGCAACAAAACCCACAACATCATACTTTTTGATTGACTGGCGATAAAAACACAAGGAATCAACGATGGGATCTTAATGAACAGCGCAATAGTCCCTGTGCTGTGGTAGGCGTCCTGCCTCGTTCGCGCGCCAAAGACGTATGCTCCAAGAACTACAGTACCGGTGGCACTGACTCCCACAGCATGAAGCCCCCCTGGGGAGACTTGATCTGGAGCATCTCCGGCCCATGGTCGGCCCACCCTGAGACCCCCTCCAGTTTGCCCACCTGACCCGACTGGGAGCCGAGGACGCCATCATTTACCTGCTAAACCGCGTCTACGCCCGCCAGGGCAGGCCGGCGAGCGCTGTGAGGGTCGTGTTTTTTTTTTTACTTCTCCGGTGCTTTCCACACCCTCCTGCTAGCACTACTGGGTGAGAATCTCACAGCGATGCGGGTGGATTCCCCCTCGTGTCTACCAGAGTGGCAGACCACCGTACGTAGGTGTGCAACACTGTGTGTCGGACAGAGAGGTCAGCAACACTGGATCGCTGCACGGGACTCTCCCGTCTCCCATCCACTTCGACCCTCTGAACCACAGGCTCCAACTGCCACACAGAGTCCTGTCATCTTCTTTCTGGTGACTCTGCTATAGTTTAACGTGTCAGCAAAGGTGGGGAGGCTGAGTACAGGGCCGTGGTGGCAAACCTTGTCACATGGTGTGAGCAGCACCATCTCAGCTCACACCACACCGTGACGACGTGACGAAGACAAATGAGCTGCTTGTGGATCTGAGGAGGGCCCAAGGCAACCGGTTGACCTCTGTTTCCATCCAGGGGTTCAGCGCGGACCTTGTGGAGGACTACAAGCACCTGGGAGATGAAAGAACACCGAAGCCCTCTACAAGACAGGCCAGAGCCGTCTCTAATTCCTGAGGAGGCTGGGGCCCTTTGACATCTGCCGGACAGTGCTGAGGGTGTATTGGGAGTCTGTGGTGGCCGGTGCAACTTCTCCCACCTACTCCATGACGCGCTGGTCAAACACAGGGCTGTATTCAGTGCAAGACTGAGTACAGCCATTCCGCCGAGACGCGCCACACGCATCCTCCCTACGGCCATCAAACTTTCCAACTGCTCCCTCAGAGTGACGGACACTCTAGGCCAACAGACTGGCCCTTGGACTTATTGACCCCTGTAATCAGCTACTACCCCACGATGTCTCACGTACATTCTCTGTAGCCACGGGCCGCGGGATCCTGCTTAACCATGCTCTCTGGGAGGACAACAACAAATACACACACATTCTGAACACACTCACACATACACACACACACACACACACACACACACACACACACACACACACACACACATACAGGCACGTTAGGCCTGGGCCATTGGAGGGAGAGAGCGTGGGGAGAAGAGACCTAAAAGGCCGTCCTCAGTTTCCAGCACTAGAAACACTTTAAGACGTGGGGTAAGTAAGTGCACTTTAGCGTAGCCACTTCATTATTGATCAAGGTAGTAAGAAGTCACAGCCAATATAGGCTTGGTTAACTAAGGACGAGGACGGGTAGAGATCGTGAAGGGTGTGTGGGGAAGATGTGGCGGGGTGCACCTCTGATGGTAAAGTGAGCGTGGTGCCCTAGGCAACGAAAAGCCGACACGTTTTAAAAGCGTTACTTTTGATTGGCCGGTGATTCAAAAACACAATTGAAACAAGGGGTTAACAATCAGATTGAGTGGACTACAGGGACATCGGAATGACAGAAATCTGCTCTTTAGCGTAGCCCCTTCATGATTGATCACATCAAGCGATAGACCTGGCTAACGACGTGGACGGGTAGAGATCCACGAAATGCGTTTACAAAAGATCAAAAAGGCTCACGGTGCCACACGCATACCCTTCCTGTCTGCTCGGATTGTCTCTGCAGTGCTGGTTTCAAGCCATGCCTTCACACACGGATACAATAGCGCCGACACCAATCAACAGCGACTTAATTCTCAATAGTCTAACCTTAGAGGGTTTAATCGCCGCATTACGGCATTATGAAGCAGAAAAGCAGAAGTGCTTGACGCGAGGCTGTGAAATATGATCGCTGCGAGGCTGGCAGGGCAATTATCAGTCGACACAATATGATAAGCTTACTCTTAAGTAAACTTTCGAGTTTTAAACAAAGCAGCAGCCGCCGCCGCCGCCACAGACAGACCATGTACGCGTGGTTTGACTGAGGAGTACGCCCCTCCATTTAGTCCCAGGGCTGGAGATAAGCAGTCTCCCAGACCCACAACTGAAGGCTAAATGGGGAGCCTACAGCCCCTAATTATTCTAGTTATGATGGAGAGGGGAAGAGTAGAGGAAGAAGGCAAGGAAATGAGGCCAATTTTCCCATGAGGCCACAACAGCGAGCAGCCATCAAACACAAAGGGCCACAATGAAGAGCTATTAGGCTGTGGTCTAATGGTGGCACAGGCCCCGCCCACTTCCTCCAAGGTGTCTCCGGATAGGTGCTCACAGACTGTCGCCACACAGGCAGCAGACACGGAGGCCTATGAGAGACGCCGTTCTATCCGAGCCATCAAGGAGCCATGTGTTTCTGTCTGCAATCTAGGCAGCACCAGTCTGCATGTCTGTATATAGAGCACCACTGTGAGGTAGATGGATCGACTATGCCCAAATATGGGCTGCTGCGTCCATCAACCTTCCCTTCACCATAGTACTCCGAAATCCACAGAGGCGTAAATGTGTACTACTATGTCAAAGGCCACCACTGTCTATTTTTATTCGAATACTTTATTTTAATGTCACACTTTAAATAAAACGAACACAGTACACAGGCCTGTTTATGAATGTGTCACGTTCAACGCTTTCCTCCGCATTACGATGAGTCTGGTTCCACATCCTAGACATTACTCACATTAGCAGCAAACACACACACAAAAAAAAAAAAAAAAAACATAGAATAACATCCAGAGATTCGGCAAAACATATGACATACAGCAGGGGAGAGGGAACAGACAGAACACAGGCAGGGATCTCAACTCCAACAGATCCTGACCCCAGATTAAGTGCGGGGGGGGGGGGGGGGGGGGGGGGGAGCTCTGGCTGGCCAGCAGCACAGAGGGACAACTGTGTTTGAAGATAGGAGGCCCCGAGAAGCAGCCAGGGGGCCACAGAGAGAGAGAGGTAGCAAGAGGGAGAGAGACTACAGCTCACCGTGTTTCCAGTGGCAGTAAAATAGAAAAAGAAGCCACCATCGGTTGAGAGCGGTTGAAGAGGCCAGCTGGAGAGCCCCTCCATTTCTTTCCACAAGGGAGACATTATGGCATGACTTGTATCCAAAACCACTCGATGTGTGAGTGTAGAGCGAGCGTGCGTCTGTGTGTGCGTGTGTCGGTCTGTCTGTCTGTCTGTCTGTCTGTCTGTCTGTGTGTGCATCTGTCTGTCTGTGTGTGTGTGTGTGTGTGTGTGTGTGTGTGTGTGTGTGTGTGTGTGTGTGTGTGTGTGTGTGTGTGTGTGTGTGTGCGTCTGTCTGTCTGTCTGTCTGTCAGTGTGTGCGTGTGTCTGTGTGTGCGTGTCTGTCTGTCTGTCTGTATGTGTCTGACTGTCTGTCTGTCTGTCAGTGTGTTTGAGTGTGTCGACATTTACGAGAGCGCAAGGAATATTTGAACAGACGTTGATAGGATTTGGCCGTTTCGTTAAGACCCCAGGTTTACTGTTGGCATTGTCTATGTGGAGATGCACCTCAGCCATGTAGCCCCTCTCGGTGTCCACATTCTGAAAGTGGGCGGTTGCCGAGCCGTCGAACTCCATTATATTCCATTCCTTGGATTTACATCTGGATATCAAACAATGTCAACAATTAAACCTGGAGTCTTAACAAACGGGCCAAGCTTCCATGCACACACACACAGTCCACCCCGGCCTGTCACCTCGAAGCTCCAAAGCAAGCGATAACGTGATCCGGTGATCCGGTGATCGTGATCCGGTGATCTTAGCGCGGCGTCACCGAGGCGAGACGTACGGCGGCGGCTCGCGTCGCAGCTCCTGTGACGTATTCAGCTGCAGAAGGAAAACGCTCAGCGGGGTGTGGAAACAGTCAGCCATACACAAATTACAGCTCTGCCTCCAAACGACTGGGTAGGGACGGTCACCATCAGCATGGCAGTTTCCACATACCATCCCCCCCCCCCCCCCCCCCCCCCCCTCATCCATTACAGGAGTCCACCCCCACATCGCTGACCTCACCACTTTCCCCTGTTCCTGACAGGTGAGAGAGAGAGAGAGAAAGAGAGAGAGAGAGAGCGAGAGAGAGAGAGAGAGAGGGAGATAAAGAATGAGAGAGTGAGAGAGAGAGGGAGATAAAGAATGAGAGAGTGAGAGAGAGGGAGATAAAGAATGAGAGAGAGAGCGAGAGAGAGAGAGAGAGAGAGAGAGAGAGAGAGAGAGGGAGATAAGGAATGAGAGAACGAGACGGAGCGAGAGAGAGAGGGAGATAAAGAATGAGAGAGTGAGAGATAGAGAGGGAGATAAAGAATGAGAGAGAGAGAGCAAGAGAGAGAGAGGGAGATAAGGAATGAGAGAACGAGACGGAGCGAGAGAGAGAGGGAGATAAAGAATGAGAGAGTGAGAGATAGAGAGGGAGATAAAGAATGAGAGAGAGAGAGAGAGAGCGAGAGAGAGAGAGAGGGAGATAAGGAATGAGAGAACGAGACGGAGCGAGAGAGAGGGAGATAAAGAATGAGAGTGAGAGATAGAGAGGGAGATAAAGAATGAGAGAGAGAGAGAGGGAGATAAGGAATGAGAGAACGAGATGGAGCGAGAGAAAGAGAGATCTGCTAGAGTTTCTTCCTCGTATCAGCGGCTCGCGGTGTCACGACGTCAGTGACTTATGGAAGACGGAACAGGGCAAAAGAAAAGAAAGAAAGGATAAAAGAAAGAAAGAAAGACGAGATTTAAAGAAAGAGGGGAAAAAGGCCCTGATCCCGGGACCCTCCATCATGCTCAGCCTTCTATTAGCGCTGCTAATATGACCTGTAATGAGGAGGCATTAGTGGCACTAAAAATAACCCCTGTGGAATGGGGCTAGGGTCTAACCCGGACGGCAGGCTGACGTGTGTGTGTGTGTGTGTATGTGTGTGTGTGTACACGTATGTGTGCATGCGTGTGTGTGTGTGTGTGTGTGTATGTGTGCGTGTGTGTGTGTGTGTGCAGGGGCCGTCTCCATCTCATTATCGCACAATCACACCTCATCGAACACGTTGTCCATCCCTCTGTCTGGCCGGGCCCCTTCCTGAAAGGTGGGTGGGTGGACAGGAAGAGAGCGAGAGCGAGAGAGAGAGAGAGAGAGAGAGAGAGAGAGAGAGAGAGAGAGAGAGAGAGAGAGAGAGAGAGAGAGAGACTGAGAAAGAGAGAAGGAGATGATTAAGAATACTATTTAACGTGAGAGGAGCAAGGTAAATGTAAGAGAGTCTGTTTGCATGTAGCGGTGGTCGGGTGTGTGTGTGTGTGTGTGGGGGGGGGGGGGGGGGTCGTAGTGGGGTGAATTTAATCAAAACGCAAAAACCCAACAGAAAGGTTGACGGAAGAATCTGAAGGGGAGGGAGAGGGAGAGGGAGAGGGAGAGGGAGAGGGAGAAGGTAACGTAAAGGCTGACTGGAACATGGAGAGGCTGGGAGGGGATGGTGGTGGTGGTGGTGGTGGTGGGTGGAGTGAGTGAGCGAGTGCAGGAGCTCTTGGACTCTGCAGCCTCCCTTATTTTCCGTCTGAGTTCCACGGTCATTTAGCGGCACTGGCAGAGACCACCACAGTGTTTCCACTTGGCTCCCTGTCCCCCCCAATATCCGTCTCGGCCCGCCGTCTGTCTGTCTCTGTATCCGTTTGTCTGTTCCTTTAGTCCGTCATGTCTGTCTGTCGTTCTGCTTACAAACACGCAAGCTGCATACTTCTGGATATGTATTATTTTCACTGCCCCTCCCCCCCCCCCCCCCCTTTAAAGCCGTCTGGGTCATTTTATTTTTGGTAAAAAAAGAAATCAAATAACGGATCAAGAGAGTGAAAGAGGGAGAGAGGGATGCTTCATTTCCTTTCTGCCACAAAATCCAGAGTGCTGGAGGGAATGAAGAGACATAACAAGTTCTACACATGCCCACTGGATCTGAACACACACACACACACACACACACACACGCACAGAATGTGCTGGTCATGTGAAATATATCTTGACATGGAACCAACCCACCAATCCAATGTATCTCTTCCTGCTGTGTCTAAATGTTCTGTCAATCACTCTCTCTCTCTCTCTCTCTCTCTCTCTCTCTCTTTCTCTCTCTGTGATATTGTATCATTACTGCATCACTTTCTCCACACTGTTTCGTTTTTGACAAAGCTCACACGTATGTGTGTGTGTGTGTGTGTGTGTGTGTGTGTGTGTGTGTGTGTGTGTGTGTGTGTGTGTGTGTGTGTGTGTGTGTGTGTAGGCATTCGGTGGCTAAGTAAACTAAAATTGTGGTGTCCCCTCTGGCTCTGTGTGACAACAGGCCACTGAGACAACAGGGGCTGCAAGCAACTATCGTCAGTCTGTTTTCCGTTATTGTTCATTATTCCTACTGCGGTTCCATGTCTTAGGGACATTTATAAAAGACTGTAAGTATGAGTGAGCGAGTGATGTACAAAATGTAGTGGTGTGTGTGTGCGCGCGCGTGCATGTGTGTGTGTGTGTGTGCGCGTGCATGTGTGGTACACACATTTGTGTGTGTGTGTGTGTGGTACACACATTTGTGTGCATGTGCAGTTGCATGTGTGTGTGTGTGTGTGGGTGTGTGTCTGACATGTAGAGCATACTGTATGTATGTACATCAAGTAAGAGCTTTGTGTGCACATTTGACACACAATAGGAAGGCGACATCACTGCTAAGCAAAGAGCCTAATTTGTTCTTCAGAAAATGGAGAGGATAACAGAATTACAACAGAGATAACAGAACCATACAGTATGTAGTCTGGTATAATGCATCTTAGTTATAAACCCAGAACAAACAACATGAAAATCAAAGTTCTGAATGTAATGTTCACCCGTATGGGTTAGCAGTGGAACGGTGCTAATGGAATACACATATTTCCATAGCTCCCATTCAAAAGCCCTACGCATCTGGAAAGTCTATCCCAGCCCCAAAGTCAGGTTAATTATAGCTTTCATTACCACCACATCCAAACGAAACGTGAACTCTGACATCCAGACAGGAAAAAGTGGTATTTGGTCCCGTGCAAAAGGACAGACATATATACCGAGCTTCATGAAAAAAAAGCAGGGAGGCAATCTACAAGTGTGTCAAACGTGGACTAACAACTAGGTCTACAGTTTCCCTTTATGGAAACCGCTATGACATCATTCCGGATTGCATGATAGAGAGGAAAAGTAACATATTACACATGATGGAAAGAGATTTGGCTTCTCGCATTCAGCCACTGTGCATAAACCGCCGCCTAGAAGTCGTGTTTAGGAGACCCAGACTGCTGGCTGATCCGAGGCCCCGCTCTCTCAGCCACGGAGGTTTAAGATTCGATCCATCGGAACGAGATTGTCTTATGAACAGCTTCCTGTACATTGAGTCAGCTGCTGCAGTGTGATGGCGCTTTCCTCATGACGGTCACCATTCATCACAAACGTCCTGCATGTCTGGACGACATTCACATGTATTCACATGTACTGGAGAAAAAGGTTGTGGATATTTTCTGAAATTATAAAAAACAGTGGGTGCACTAGAACGCATGTTTGTTGGATTCTCAGTAATGAATACAATGTTAATGCAGGTATCAATGGCTGTTTAATTTGAACAGGGAAACAGGTTGTTACCCTAGACTACCGTCACAACAACTACCACTGAGGGAGCCGAAAACACAACGGTGCTTATCCCCTTGTCCGGCGTCTTTGCTTGTTGGTTGGGCTTGCACGGCGGTTCTGTTGTCTGCAGAACGCGATAACTCTTCCAAGCGTTCTGTTCTCTTTCTGGAGGTGTTATCCAGTATCCTCTACCAATCTTCTAACGTTCAGTGACAGCCACACTCTTTCTTCATCCTCCCGACTTCTCTGAAGCCACCCCCGCTCCTGCGCTCCATCTATACTTTAGTACCCCCCCCGATATGATTAACGATCTCCCGCTGTCATCTCGCAGGGACGATGGCAACAAACGAAAAACCCACCAAGGCTTCTTTATTCTGCTTAAATGAAGTGAAGTGAAATCAAAAGAAGTGACCACGGCCTTGCCCTTGGTATCCTGGCTGATAGTTACGGAGAGAGAGCCTCACTGCACTAACGGGGGTGGGGGGGGGGGGGGGGGGGGGGGGGGGGGGGGGACAGGAGCCAAGCCTGAAGCAGCCAAGGTGACATTATGGAGGACAGGAAGTGGAGGGCTTTCGGAGGTTCAAGGTTCAACACGGAGAGTACCCCAATCCACAGACTGACCGTTGTTCATCCCGACGATAACGTTTGACTTGACTTGCTGCGCCTTACCGACATTTTCCCATCTCGTTATCTTTGTATTCAGTTTTCGTCGACTGTCTTGTTTATCAATGTTCTGCAGCAACAAAGGCGCAATTCCTGTACATCTTGCTGTATGGGCAATGGAGGATTTATGTGCATGCATGGCATTACTAACATGGCATGACAACCCCCATCAAGGGAATGTCACATAATACCATATGGTTTTGCAAAGATAAAAACCAATGTGATAAGCCGCATGCCTTAAGAGGAAAAGGCACAACATCATCCTTTTCCAACACGGCAAATCCCCGAGGATATTTGTCCTCGGCGTGGGATCAGGGTGCGAAGCGACAGCCTCACCATAAGGTCCAGTCTAGCTCTATTAATCCCAAATGCAGGTCGACACAGGCCGACAAGCCGCTCCGAACAGGTGTAGACGCACCTTTTGTTTGCGGCACAAACTATCTAACCTTCCGTCACGGCGGGTACTGGGGGTCCTGCCCTCAAGCCTACGTGGAGGCGTGACACGCATTAAGATGATTGCACAGGAGGAGAAGGAGGAAGAAAATAAAAAAAGACGCTAATAGCGGGGCCCTCATCAATGGAAAATGGGAATGGTTTCGGTTCAGACCGGGACATGGCTCATTTGGACGAGGATGAGAGTATTTCTTTGACGACTTAGCCATGAGAGGCTTTTGAATTTATTATTATTTTTAACACACACACACACACACACACACACTGTGTGATTTATGGCTGAGCCGCTGGATCGCCGGGCTGTTTAGGAATGCGGGGGCAGCACAGATGTGGTGTCAGAGCAGCGTCAGACTGCATCAGCGTGGCACCGAGGAGCAGATTGTTTTAATGGCCTCCAAATAAAACAGCTGGCCGGCCCCAAAACAATAAGGCGTCACGAACTCACACCAGAGGAAGAAAGTTGAAAGTTGGGACGCGGGGTTAGTGTGACAGGAAAAGCGACGGTTAATTGCACTGGAGGGATTACCACTCTGCATGGTTTTGGGACCTACGCTTGTCCCTGAATGCGTGACCGCTGTGTGTTTGATGAAACCCATCGACCAGAGGTGACACGGCATGATTCTGAGTAACACGGACACGGGCCAAAAGCTATTGTTTTTCGAACGTAAAAAAGAAGAAGGAACACCTCAGCAAAAAATATAAATAAATTTAAAAAAGGTGGTGAACGAAAGCAACCCAGAGGAAACGCAACAAGGGATTTTCCTGAGGAATCCAATCGATGGACGCACTGCGGACACCAACGCATGGCGACAGGTTGTCAGGGAACAGAACAGCTGCGTCTGTGTCGCGTCAAGTGCACAAATCACCAACATGTGCCATGCTAGCCCTTTTCTGGGGAACAGCACCTATGATCGGCAGCGTCGATAACTGCATGGGCGACCACAGCTCAGGCAGTACGAGATCCTGTCGCCGTCGTTTCCAAACGTCCCACCACTTCTGCTTTGGCTTGAGGCCGTGAGCGTGAGAGACGCTATCTGTTTAGAGACGCACACTGTTTAGCATGACGCTGTGAGGATGGTCAACACAACCGCAAGTATTTGGGCACCACATATCCGTTTTAGAACTACTAAAAGCCCGCATTTTCACTCAGGTCCCAGTTCTACTTTGTGTTTCCTGTACTTGGGTTACCAAGACCTTCGTTGGAAGAGGTGATTGAGGGGGAAATGGTTTATTCTACTTCCAAAGGCAATTTTGCAGTACGGACCGGCACAAAGGGGCAAGCATGAGTAAGAAGTGAACACTGAGCAAGAAGGAAGCGATGAGTGAACGCCAACGTTTCGTTCCGCCAATTTATTCTCAACCATGGCCGAGATAACCACCATTGCGAGTCTTTACTTGTTGTGGAAGAACCAGAGACGTCGGAGAACCCAACGCCGTAGTGTTTGGCTTCATGACATCATCCGGAGGCGCCTTTATGTTACGGTCTTTGTAACGTTTGGCAGTTGTGTTATAGAGCTCCGGGAGACCGCAAACGGCCACTATTGTTTGATCCTCCATTTTGGAGGTTTAATCTGAAGTGAACGCTGATAGGCTGTCACGACAAAGCGTCAAGCGAAATTGGCGGCAAAGTTCAAATGGTTCAACTCGAGCGAACGCATTGCGTCGACTTTGTATGCATTCGCGCCGCGCCTTCGCCTTTCGCACAAGAAAGCAGGATCGTTTGCACGGACTTAACTCTCATCGCAAAACGCGCCACACCGGAAGTTGACATGCTCACACATGGTGCATTTCAGATGTCAATATTACATAATTAAGTGCCAAAGCACCCACTATGTTTGTGATGCACCATATGCACGTGGGAAATTATTGCTGAATAACTGTTACTTCAGCATGAATGTGATAAGCCGTTGGATTGCTGCAGAATTTATGTATGTGTGTGTATGCGTCTGCATATGAACTGAACCGAAGAGCCATATAATGAATACATTAACTGAGCCAGTTGGAGAAACACTGTTAGAGCGAGAGAGAGAGAGAGAGAGAGAGAGAGAGAGAGAGAGAGAGAGAGGAGAGAGAGAGAGAGAGAGAGAGAGAGAGAGAGAGAGAGAGAGAGAGAGAGAGAGAGAGAGAGAGAGAGAGAGAGAGAGAGGGAGGGGGAGAGGGAGAGGGAGGGAGAGAGAGAGAGAGAGAGAGAGAGAGATACATTATAAACCAGATTCGTTTTTCAAAGCATATCTCTGGTTGATGATGCCGGGAATTAATCCAAAACAAAACACATGCCTTACTGAGCACCTGCAGCAGCCAATCAGATGCACATAAACAAAAACCCAGGGTCTCCTCCCACTTGCTGTGGTTGGACACTATGGAGCTGGAGTGGGATAATTTGCCCTGAGAAATGGGTCTCACAGGATAACAACAGGTCACATGCTTCATGGATTGTTTCATCTATCTTTCTCCACCGCCTACCCCCGTCACTAGCTTGTGTTTCAAGGCCAAGTCAGGGAGAGGACCTGAAGCTACTGCCTATATTATTCACCAGCTCCTCTTAATAATGCCTTCATTTGTCCTACAAGCAGTATGTTTCAATCTCAGATGATCATGTGATCCACAACGTTTTTGTTTCACAACTGCCAGCAGCATACCATTACATCTCACGGCCAAAATGAGACTCAATTCAATCGTCCATCTTCTTTAGTTTTCCCGTGGTGAACATCCCTCTGTTAACCACAAACAACAGTACCACCTATACAAATTACAATATGTATCGAAGAAACAACCAAGCACAGAAAAGTGGGAGGACTTACAACCACATCCGAATGCAAAGTACTGCCACAAATGAGATTACACTTAAGATTTCAGACTATGCATCGACGAGGGCATGCACAAACCGGGAACATATATATTGTGAACATGCAGAGGTACCCATTGTGCACGTCCATAATAGCACTTTTCAATGTGATTTGCACTGGGGGGGGGGGGGGGGGGGGGGGGGGGGGGGGGGGGGGGGGCACGCCGTCCCTTAAGCCTGGCTGAAATGTTACGCGCGCGAAAGTACGTCAGCCGCCCGTCTCTACGCCTTGCAGAGCCAGCCATAATGAGTCCTATAAGGCCCCGCTTAGGAGCGACACCGCAGAGACACACTCATAGGACCTGTCAAATCCTGGCCATTTCTGCAGCATCCTGCTTCAGTCTCTCCCGTCTGCCCTTTCATGGATGCTAATGCCAGATGCTAATGCTGCAGATTTGAAAAGTTAAAGCGCTGGAATCAAAGAGCCAAACACATGCTTGAATATGTGAATATCGGGGTCAGCGTGTGCAGGCCGATAGGATTAGACACGAGTCATGACGACACACAACGGGGACAGGGCAGGTGGATGGTCTCGGTGTGAGTCACCGGTAACAGTAATACAGACGCATTTCCAGGCCACAGAGACAACGCCATGACTAGCTTCATTATTCCAGAGGCCCTGCATGGACGAGAGCAGCCCAATTTAGTTGATAAGTCTAAGAGGCTCCACACACACACCCACACACACACACACACACTCGCATGCACACACACAAATATACACACACACTCACACAAACACCCCCAGAGATACATTTTATCTATCTGTCCTGCAAACCTTTTGTGAGTCACCAGATACCAGCCAAACAAAGAGCTAGTTTGCCATTTCTAACAGCTGTACTGTGTAACCCCCCATCCCTCCCACACACACACACACACACACACAACACACACCAAATGGAGATCATGACAGCAACAGAGACTTGGATAAAGAGCAAAAGAGCATGGGGAGAAAGATAGAGAAGGTCCTGAACACACACACACACACACGGACACACAGTCAGCACTAACACAGTGCTCCATAAGTATAATTAGATTTACTAGTGCTGGCACGCTCCAGCTGTAGCACAACGGAGATTAAGTCTGTGTAGCAGCAGCTGTCAGAGAAGCTACGCGAGAGAGAGAGAGAGAGAGAGAGAGAGAGAGAGAGAGAGAGAGATGAGAGAGAGAGGAGAGAGATAGGAGAGAGAGAGGAGAGAGAGAGAGAGAGAGAGAGGAGAGAGAGAGAGAGAGAGAGAGAGAGAGAGAGAGAATGGCGGAGATGAAAAGTCTCAGGGATGAAGAGGGCGAGCAGCGAGGCGAGGAGGGAAGCGCTGCAGGGAGGCAGGTGGCTAGGCTGGGTGAAGCCTCATCCTTCAGAGGCTGGGGAGACAGATAGGGGGGAAGAAGACAATGTCCAGGGGGGGGGGGGGGGGGGGGGGGGGCGAGCTCAGAGGAGACATCACCGCTGCGCAGGGCTGAAGAAGGAACAGCCAAAAGGCTTTGAGAACAAGGCTCTCTGGCCAATGAAACAAACTAAACAACATGTGTTGGAGAGGGATCATTTTAATGAACACTGTCAACATGCACACTAGGCAGTCCAGGAAGCGTCCAGCTTACGAAACACTGCTGCAAGCATGGATCACCGTTACAACGAGCGTCAGCCTCCAACACAGCAGTTATGCGTAGGTGTGCGTCGCCGACGTAGTCGCCGGTCACAAATGTAACCGTTTCCTTGATTAAAACATCAGCGGATCATTATAAACACGAATCGTATCAGGAAAGAGCAATTGATGGACCCGACGCATGAAGAACGCGCGGGCTACTGTAATTAGCAAATGCAATAACACTTTATCGCGTCGTATAATCTAATGAGAAACGTATCTGTCGTAATAGAGTGGCTAACAGGGAGACGGTGAGCAGTCACCGAGCAAACACACACCTCATCAAATCTTGCCTAACGTGTTCAATCCAAGGTGCCTCAACATGCATATTTGATCTGTCTTGCTGGATTTAGGCACACTGATTAGTATTTTGGTTGCTAACGACGGTTACAAGATTCAGTGGGGTTCGTTTACCATCCGTACACCACACAGAGACATTCACACACAGACACACAGCCCGACACATATTATTGCAGTTGTGCGTGGCTGTTCTCATCTCACTATAGGGGACGATGGTATTAAAGCAGATGTGTGTGTATGTGTTATCACGTTCACAAAGCCACTGCGTTGAGACATGGACGGGCTTAAGAGCGACTGCAACGCAGAACGAGGTTCGGTTCTCACCGACAACCACAGGGCATGAAAAGGACATTTTTCGGTAGGCCTAACTAGCCCTTTGGGTTGAACTGGTTCTGTTTTCCAACCCGACCCACTGTGTCTAAGTCTGGGTTCATTGTAAACGTCTGGACGCATCGCGGGTCTTTAGTGGGCCGTTCAAGTCCCCCAGTGGAAAAGGAGCATCCAATTAGGTCCTCTTTACCCACGACCAGTTTGCTATCTGTGTTTGGACTGTTTCAGAACGGCTGTTTTGATCAGACGACATCTTCCACGCAGCTGTCTGAGGGCCGTGCCGCCCGCTGGTTGGCTACTTGTTCTGTACAAGCCGGGGGTTTAAAGTCGCACCATCACCAACACAAAGTTGTATTTGCTTTTGCGAGGAATTTGCGAGTGCTAATTAGATTCATTAATGGAAATGAGTTACCTAAGCCTCCGGTGCCCCCTTTGTAAGAAAAACAATAAAGCAGGCTTTGCTCAAAACCAATCAAATGGTACCGAATGTCAAAACAGATTATTATGCGGTGTAATGAAGCAGACCTCAAACGTGTCTCCAAGGGTCTGATTTCAACATTGGCTAATTGATGAACAGACGCTGACTGTATATATGCAACATGTCTGGTTGCTTGGACACCCAGGCTGAAACTAATGCATCTGTATTTTACATCTGCCTAATAAGAAATGTTTGTCAACATCAGTTTAATGAAACGATCAAATAAAGTGTTGGCCTGTTCACTTTCCTGCGGATGATGAACACGCAAAGAAAAGCTAAACCCTGTTACCTTTTCTTTGTGTGTTCATCATCCGCAGGAAAATTATGAATAAACAAAAAATATTCAGTAGGATCATTTGGGACTATACAATTAAATAAAGCAGCCATTTGTTGTCTTTGGGGAAGGAGCTAGCTCTAGGCTAACACTAGCACTGATACTTGGTAATGGACAAAAAAAAAAAAATAAAAAAAAAACAATAAAAATAATATAATAAATAAAAAAAAAAAAATAATAAGAAATAAGAAAAAAAAAAAAAGAAATAAAAAAATAAAAAACAAAAAAACAAAAAAAAAAAAAAAAAAAAAACACTATCATGATACTTGGTAATGGCACAAAAACCTCAAATTAGTTTGAATGAATAAGTAAGGAATGCTTTTGATCGTCTTGTTTGTAAGGCTAACCCAATCGAAGGTGTACCGCAGTGGGTTAGTCCATAGTGATCAGTTTTAAGCCTTTCAAAACCAATACCCATCGTCATAGTTGGTGAGCTACTCCAATATTTAACCTTCTTTCTGCAAATTGCCAACTATGGTAATCTGTCACAATAAGCCTGGTTTCTTTCTACTTGTCACCTTGTTAATACAGCGGTACACTCTTTGGTGTGCCATCACTAATTGGTTAACAGATTAGGCTCCTCCCGCATGCATCTGATTGGACCTGGTAGATATAGTTTCCTGAAACCTGCCAGCCAATCCCTCCAGACATCCTTTCCACTCAGAACCGAAGACAACCACTGCATCTTTAATGAGAAATAAATAAACACTACTGTACTTAACAACGCTTGCACCTGCTCTAACCTTTTAAAGCATCATATGACACATTCAATTGCAAGAGAAGAAAACACATCCATACATAAAAACATATAAACGTATCAATGTTTTATGCATGTGTGAGTCTCTCCGTTTGTGTGTGTGCGTGTGTGTGTGTGTGTGTCCAGTGTTTCCAGTGTTGTCTATGTTGATGTGCGCGTGCACAGTGCTGATGTGCATGTGCACGGTGCTGAGGTGCTTGGGCGCAGAGAGGTCGTAGTGAAATAGCCATTTTATGCAGTTTATTGCAGTTCTGCTATAGCAATTCTACAACTCTATTGCGCCACCAGTATTTTCCACAATATTTCTAATAGTTACAACGTAACATTGAGTTGGGTGCAGTAGAGGGCACCTAAGATATACATTTTAAAATAAAACAAATGACATTTGGGGCAGGCAAAATGATTTGCTTGAGATATATATACTATATATATATATAAATATTCTTGCATGGCTGATTGCAGTGGCACTAGTAACCCAGAGACGGAGCTGTTCCACTGCTGGATCCATGTAGGGGAAACACTGGTGTCTGTGTGTGTATCTCCTTCCATATTTGGCCCTGGTTCTCTTAGACTATGCATGGCCTCAGCATACGCAGGTGAAACATCAGAGGCCCGGCTTAACGCCTGCTGTACGCACTGGAGGGCTGCCTCTCCATTCTTCTGTCATTTCTATCTTTCTGACAGACGTCACTTGCGCCTTCTGTGTACAATGATATACCAGACGAGCCTTTATTATTGCATTCTATATGACGCAGTAAATCAATCATTTATAAACCCACAATAAAAAGCCACTAATCAGAGTTGAGCCATTATCTAAATGCATTAGCACTTTCGGCTAGTCCAATAAATGGACTTAATTTTCCAGTAACTGCAGCCTGAAGTGGTTTATTCTGCTTATACCACAATCACCAATTAATCTGATATTAGTCATTCTAATCTATAATGTTATTGTTTTTTTATCTACTTCATCAGCTACAATTTTTATATTCTTCCGAGACGCTTTGAGCATTTAAATTTTTTCTGTTGTCATGGAAACATCTGTTCTATAGTTGTATTCGACAGTGTTTATAAAGACGGATTTGTCTAGTATGACATAATACAATATGCGTTGCTTAACATTCACTTATACAAGGCCCCTCCATAAAGTTCACACCAACTGGATTTTGCCTCCGCTAACACACGCTACAAACTGCACCTGTAGCATCTGGCCCTCCACTCATCCCCCGCCCATGACGTAACCCGGGACGACCCCGTTCTACCCCTGGGATGCGTAGTGTGGGCTCCTCTGACTGCTAACATATGGAATCTCAATGGCCACTCGATCCCACCTCTCCGACGGCGTCCAATCAACCTGGCTTAATGGCTGCAGATCAACAACAGCCTCTTACACGCTCAGCTTAGCTGCACACACACACAGTCACACACACACACACACACACACACACACACACACACACACACACGCTGTGGCCTCGGCATGCCCAGTCTATTTGATTGCATAATTTATATTGTATTATTTTGTGCGTTCAAGGAGAATGTAGTATGTTTAAGGAATACAGTAGTGATCATACACAGCATACAAAATCCAACATATTCATTAAGAGATCCATACTAGCACCATAACAAATAATATGCAGTTGATATGAACTATGCAAGTAGGGTTTCGGGTGGAAATGTGTGTGTCTTTGCTGCAGGCCTCAGAGCCAGAAAGACATTTGATTAGTATTACTCAGTAGCATGTGCATGTAGTTTGGCACCGTTATCTGTAGCATTTATTGTTGTTCTGAATTAAGTTACTTAAGTACATGGGCATGGCACTAACCATACAGATGTCCCTCTTTATCCGCAAAGCTGCTCTCGTGACTCCTGCACACTGCATCCAAATGACTTGGAGTTCATTGAGGTGTACTGGGCCCAATGCAATTAATGCAATTCATGTCATGTATTAAATGATGAACTTATGTACGTGCCCATGTGACTTCTACAAGAAGCATTCATGGTTTTAAAATAACAAAAGAGGAAAATGTGTCTGCTTGAGTTTGTGACTTGTGTGCGTATATGTTTGATCACACATATATATATACATATATATATATATACATATACACATATATATATATATACATATATATATATACATATACACATATATATACACATATACATATATATATATATATATATATATATATATGATAGAACATGATGATAGCATGCAACGCTTCTAGTCGTATAGGCTGACATCATCAGTGTGGGACGTGTAGGCGTCGGCATCCGTCCCTGGCAGACGGTCACATCCTGTCCCTGGCAGAGAGTGCCATAACCACTTTACAATCTGTAGGCATCGCCACCGGCCAGGGATTTCGGCGTTGACGGACTCGCCACTGCTGGCCTCGTACCATGCAGCTCAGACGAGATTTAATTCGGAGACAATCTCACGGCGAACTTCTGTTCGTTTGTTTCCGAGTTGCGCGGAGATGTGCACCCCACGCTGGATCCCCCGTGAACGAATTCAAGGACGGACACATGAAGACAGTTCTCCGCCTCGGGTTCCAAATATCGCAGGCTGTCAATCATCAAATCAAGAAGGAGATGCTAGTCATGGCATTACCATTACCAAAGCGCCCACACAGAATGAAAAAAATATATACATATTCATAATAATGTCTCTGGCCGGCGAATGCAACAGTATTACGACTGCTGGAGCTGGGGACGGTCAGCGATGACCTCACACTCAAAGACGGCGGCTGATGTAGGCACATGCAGTAAGCCTTTCAGCATTCTACTAATATGACTCTGTACGGAATGCGCCCATGTATGATTTATTCAATAATACAGTGCTGCGGAATGTGTCGAGGTGCGCTAATGACTTGCGTGGGCTCTCTACGCCCCACTTCATGAATACGCTTTTCCCAGCAGGTGCACTGAGAAAAGATGGCAATGTGTTCATTCCCGCCGCTACAACCACAGCATCCAGGACACGGAGGTGGAAAAACAACACATGTCGCATTAATGCAGTCAACACGCCAGCCTTTTAATGAATGACTTCGGTTGTTTTTTGTTGAGCACCCCCCCCCCCCCATAAAATGTTCCTTCCTGGTTTGAGTGACCGTGGGTTCTGTGGAATGGAAAGACGTGCGTCGGGCTGAACTGATTGGCTCTTGTAGAAGCAGCAGCACTGCACCATGACCGGCAGAGAGTCGGCTTTCAGCACCTCCTTAGAGAAAATGGAAACACATTTCTCTGGGGGAAAAAAATGCTCCTTCTCTCTTCCTTATCCTGCTTGTTTTTTTTCCCCGTCGGTGAAATTGACATTCCTTGACATTGGGTATGTTTCCGGACAAGAGCGCTGGCGCCGGTCGTCTCTCGTGACATCACCGCGAGGGCCACCGCGTAAAGGAAAGGTAAACGACGCGAGCGCGAGCTTTGAACCCTGCACGCACGCACGCACGCACGCACGCACGCACGCAGACGGCTGATTGGATGAGGATCGCATGAGATATCAACTTGTGAAATTAGGTTGAGGGGCTCATACTTCTGACTATACTGACGCAACGAAAATGTGAGGAACTCTAAAATTGTCTGCAGGATTATACAAATCCCCACCATGATGTGGGAAATCGAACATGTCGCACGGCCCTAATTCACCTTCTTGTATCAATAACAATAATGAATCGCAGGTATAAAATGCTTTTCATTTAGGGATATCTCTTTGCGTGTTAATTGAACATTAACGTAAGTTAGCGAGGACCAATGAGATGCAGGGGGGCTCCCGGGAGCCTGCAATCACACGGGAGCCCCCCCCCCCCCCCCCCCCCCCCCCCCCCCCCCCCCCCCCCCCCCCCGGCCGTGTGAATATTTCAGCGGCCACGCATGTCCGCGTGTTCAACGGTGGTGATGGGAATGAAAGGAGGCCCTGACATGTGAGGTCACACTGGGGCCCCTCCAGGCAGGGCCCCTTTTCACACAGAATCACTAACGGTCATGGCCGTTGTATGGCAGCCGTGTGTAAAGACCGACAAGGCCGAAGACGCCGTCAATGCGAGGGTTGGGGATCAAATGTGGAGCTTTTTTCGACCTAGGTTGTGTATATTCTT
>JACYXH010000165.1:0-7500 GCA_026745465.1 Lota lota
ACAAACGTAGGCAAACAGTGTGTATTTGACCTCTGCTCGTTTCAATTAGGATTTCTATGACAACTGATTGTTTAGAACGTACTCTGACGCTACCTGTCAAAGCGTGCTTAACCCTATTGAGAAAATTGTGTGCTTGAGAAAATGATTAAGGGGCAAGTGTCCATATCCCCATTGACTTCATCACGGTTGATTTTTTTACATAATTGGCCATACCTCCCCTGCGCCGTGAAACTAGTGCCTCCTTCCTCAATGAACACTATTCCTCCCAAATGGTATGAATCAATACAATGACGGTCGATAAATGCTTGAATGGGAAAATGCACACAATGAAACAACTTTGGAAGTGCAAAGATGGGAAGGCAAAAAAAACATGACAATTTTCCCACTGCCCAACCATCCCGAAGAAAATCCGTAAGAATAGCTCAAGCGCATACAGAATATTCCTGAACACAGCGGGTTTCCCTTCCTGCTCTTGCAGAACACAGAAACAATGATATGTCTCCGTCTCTACAGAAGCCATCTGTACATTATGATGAGATCGGAGCAGGCCTGTAGAAAGAGACTGTGGGTGTTTGGAGTGGTTGGGTAAGAGCTGGTGGCTGAGAATAAAGAACAAAATGGTGTCTGTGATGGGAAAAACTGGAACATTGCAAGAACATGTCAACGCCGTCTGACAGATCCGACCTGCAATCGGATGGAGTTGACACACACACACACACACACACACACACACACACACACACACACACAATGGTTTGTTCACCCATTGTATTGTGACAACTCAACACTTTTTTTTACTACATTTCATAGTGATTTGTTCTAATTATAACCCCGCCTCCAAACCGCCACACACACACACACACACACACACACACACACACACACACACACACACACACACACACACACACACACCACACACACACACACACACGCAACAGTAACGTTATTCATTCAACAAAAAGCGATGTTATAAACACATAATTGTGTCTGTGTTCGGCTGTTTCAACGCTTTGAAATAGACCCATGGGGGGGGGGGGGCTGGGGGTCTTTTCAATTTCAGCATGACGGGGACAAATTAAAAATGTAAAACGCTGAAGCTGATTTAAGTGAACAGCAGCAGTAATCCGCTTGGAAGCATCCGGCTGAGACACTTCGCCGGCCAGCGACGCGCTCTGTTAGAGAACCCCGAGCGGATTCAAATCTGTTTCTTGCTATTTTCATGCGTTCCTCTGTTAGAAAACCCCAGGGGATTAAAATACACACCAAACCGGGTTTAATGAGACAATAGTGTCGTTACTTCCCCTAGTCCAACATATAGCAACATACATAATACATAGTACTAGATATTATAAATGAGGAGGTAATATATAACATATACTATAGACTGCATATACTTACTAGACACCAGATACTAGACATGATAAACCGGTGACTAGAAATTATATTTTATTTACAATAGTAGTATACAGATCGAAGTTCTGATATACAAGGTAGTAAAATACTTTATACTAGAAAGTGCACAGAGAGTAGAAATTATATATATATATATATATATATATATATATATATATATATATAAATAGACACACACACAAAAAAAACATACTACAGTAGTAGTACTACACTACTCCATAATAATACTAGATACTAGAAACTAGGTAATAGATACTAGATAGTAGAGATATAGTAGGTTCTAGATAGTAGAGATATAGTAGATAGTAGATGTAAACCATGGTCCTTGGTAGAAGCAAGGTTTCCTCTCTCGGCTGTCGGTATCACAGTTCAAATAAGAACAACCATACCCATTATTAACATCTTCGTTATTTCTAAACAACACCCTTTAAAATAAAGGCGCATCTGTGCTAACGGGTAGCAGTAGGTCATAGCATCAACAGGGAAAAGATCGACTGAGACGGATCGAGATATTTTCTTTGTGTCCAACCACCGATGTCCATTAGCCATGATTAAACAACACGGGAAGGGGGAAACAGGGGAGGAGGAGGTGGGCGATCAAACACCCCCTCACACCCCCCCCCCCCCCCCCCCCTTGCCCCCAGTGTTAATTTCCTGCCTAATGGCGCTGATAACAGCAGCAGTGTGTGCTAGTTGTGTGAGAGGTGACCTATGCTTCATAACTCACAACATTATTATGGCTGTAGAAATATCAAATGGTTTACCAGGTCATGGTCCCTGTAGCTCATCATTACGGGACTAATGTACTGTATGGGGTGTGTAGGGATGAGGCCAGAGCACCAGGAAGAACAAGAGGTGTGTGTGCTCAGTAAGGACATGTTTTTCAGGACGCTTTCTGGGAATTGTATACGGTTTACCCACAGACACAGACACATACACGTGTGTGCACGCAAACACAAACACCTGGAGAAATATATTTAAGATGAACGAGTCAATGCAGGCTATTAAAGTGATTAATATAACCTCGATGGTCACTGCTATTCTGCTATTGTCAACCCAAAGTCACATGTATAAGACAACGTGTGTGTGTGTGTGTGTGTGTGTGTGTGTGTGTGTGTGTGTGTGCACGCATGTGTGTGTGTGTGTGTGTGTGTGTGTGTGTGTGTGTGCAATCATGTGTGTTAATGCGTGAGTAACATAGCCCATGGTAATAAACTCATTAGCACTCACACTGTTAATCAACCTAATGGATGTTGAGTAGCAGCCTCTCTACTCAGAGAACCCAGGGTCCCCGCATCACCAGCCTCACTACTGTGGAGCGGTTCAGCAGCCTCACTACTGTGGAGCGGTTCACCAGCCTCACTACTGTGGAGCGGTTCACCAGCCTCGCTACTGTGGAGCGGTTCACCAGCCTCGCTACTGTGGAGCGGTTCACCAGCCTCACTACTGTGGAGGGGTTCACCAGCCTCACTACTGTGGAGCGGTTCACCAGCCTCACTACTGTGGAGCGGTTCACCAGCCTCACTACTGTGGAGCGGTTCACCAGCCTCACTACTGTGGAGCGGTTCACCAGCCTCACTACTGTGGAGCGGTTCACCAGCCTCGCTACTGTGGAGCGGTTCACCAGCCTCCCTACTGTGGAGCGGTTCACCAGCCTCACTACTGTGGAGCGGTTCACCAGCCTCACTACTGTGGAGCGGTTCACCAGCCTCACTACTGTGGAGCGGTTCACCAGCCTCACTACTGTGGAGCGGTTCACCAGCCTCACTACTGTGGAGCGGTTCACCAGCCTCACTACTGTGGAGCGGTTCACCAGCCTCACTACTGTGGAGCGGTTCACCAGCCTCACTACTGTGGAGCGGTTCACCAGTCTCACACACGCTCCCCTCTACTTAGCTGTACAGGGGAGAGATGCAGGGGGAGCCATTCATGCTACAGAAGGTAGGGATGGGGGGAGATAGGGGGAGGGAGGGGGGAGGCAAGGGGGAGACAAGGGGGGAGGGACACGAACACACTGGGGATCCAATTTGGAGAGAACACAACTGAACTTCAGATCTGAGCCGCTCTCTACACCAGGAGTTATCTGTTATCATTCTCTCACTCTCTTTTTCCCCTCTTTATTGATTTACGTTGTCATGTTTTCTCTCTCTCTCCCTTCTTTCGTTATTCTCCCTCTCTTGTTCACTCCCCCTCACTCTCTCTCCCTTCTTCCTCTTTCCATCCTCTCTTTCTTTGATTTTCCATTGCTCTCCCTCTTTTCATTTCTCTATTTTATTTCCCTTCCCCCCCATCTCTGGCGCTCTCCCTCTCTCTCTCTTTATCTCTTTCTTTCCTTTACATCCCCCCTCTTTTCCCCCCCTTCTCTTTTTCCATCCCCTCTCAATCTCCTCTTTCGAATCTCCTTCCCTTCCTTAGCTTTTTCATCCCCCTGTCTTTCTCTCTTCCTCTTTCTCTCATCTTCCCCTCCCCTTCTCTTCCCCCATCTCTTTCTCCCTCTTTTTATCTCTCTCCCCCCGGTTCTCCCTTGTTATCTTTCTCTCCCCCATATCTCTTTCTCCTTTCTTTGCTTTCATCCCCCATCCCTCTCTCTCTCTCTCTTTATCCCTCTACTTCTCTCTCTATTGATGTCTCTCTTTCTCCCCATCTCTCTTTCTCGCTATCCCTCTACCTCTCTACTTCTATGTATGGCTCTCTCTCTCTCTCTATCTATCTCTCCCTAACGCTCTCTCTCTTTATCCCTCTACCTCTCTACATCTCTCTCTATTTATGTCTCTCTCTCTCCCATCTCTCTATCCTCCCTCTCCTCCTCCTCCTGATTCGTCTCCATTATGGTGGTGAATTGGAGCTGAAGAGGTTTGTGCTGAAGGCCCCGCGTAAAGCCGCTAATGTAGAGCATGCACACGCGCACACACACACGCACGCACACACACGCACGCACGCACACGCACAACCACACACACACCCACACACGCACACACACACATGCACGCACACACACGCACACGCACAACCACACACACACACACACCCACACCCACACACGCACGCATGCACGCACGCACACAAACAGAAGAACACCACACATACCCACGGCACATCGCACAACAAGACCGCTCCACACCCACACACACAAAGACAGTAATCCGCCCCCCCCATACCGCTGGTGGGGCGTCTCAAAAGGCCGTGGCAAATTGCACATATCCTGGAACTAAAGATAGATCACTGCCAAATTGATTAATTGACTCCTATAGTGTTCTATACAGAGGAGGGCAGAGAGGAAAGGACACATACACATGTTCAGATGATATAACTGTCAATCATACACTTCAAAACATTAGTTCTATAGGAAAGGTTTTATGTAATATGAGTGTTAGGAACACAGGCTGGGGGATAGTACTACTAGTTGTAGGTAGAAATTGCAGTATTGCAGGACACAGACATAGTAATAGTGGAATCTTTGTTCATTTATTTACATGATTCTGAGTTCATGCAATGAACAACACGTTATCAAATGATTTGATGATTTGAATTGAGCACATTAGGACAGTTAGGACCACAGATGGATCTCATTGGACCAGTAGTAGTACTAGTAGAAAACACATCATAGTGTCCTGTTTCAAAACATTGCTGAGTCTAGAGCTATTTATGCTAATGTGTGAAAACATGGCGATGTGTTTTGTGTTTTCAGGTTTTCAACAGATATGAAGCCTCGGGGTTATAAACACAAAACGCCCGCCCTGGAATGACAGGTATAATCAGAGACAGAGCAGGGCTGGGCCAAAATATGTGTTCACTACACACTTGCCAACGCTCACTGCCCCTGAGATAATGACTTGGAACACACTCACACGCACACACACACACACCGGGTTACACACACTGTTGATACACACTACCGCTGGTACACACTTCTACTACCGACTGATGTCACACACATGCTGATACACAAATACTGGTAAACGCTTCTAGTGCACACTGTTACAGGCTGTGTGTACACACTCTCTCTCCTGATTGCACACTGGGCGATGGTGTCTAAGAATGCTAATTATCAGTTGATCGCCCAGTGTGCCACCACACACTGTGTGTGTGTGTGTGTGTGTGTGTGTGTGTGTGTGTGTGTGTGTGTGTGTGTGTGTGTGTGTGTGTGTGTGTGTGTGTGTGTGGCACAGCATGCGCATGGCAGCATGTGCATACATTGTGTGTGTGTGTGTGTGTGTGTGTGTGTGTGTGTGTGTGTGTGTGTGTGTGTGTGTGTGTGTGTGTGTGTGTGTGTGTGTGTGTGTATTCCTACACTTGTAAATAATGGATCTGAAATCCATGCCAGGGTTTCAGCATCATGGGTAAACAAGTAAACAAACATGTACGTGTACGCTAGATGAGGGAAAACACGACGTGTTCCAAGCGTAAAGATAAATCAACGTTATACATATATCATTACATAACGGGATACATAACTGTCTAAAATTGATATAATGTATAAAACCTGTTATATGAAGAGACAAGCCAAAACTGGAATTGGTACTGCTCAGCAGAACTGAAGATTGATCGTTGACGTTCAGCTGTTTTTGTGCCGAGTCATTCTAGCCAACCGACATTCTAGCATAAAACACCAAGAAGAAGAAGAAGAAGAGGAGGAAGAGGAAGATGACGTAAATGATATAAAAAGAAATTATGAGATGGAGAGGGGGATGGGGGAACACAAATACAAAAGAGAGAAAGAGGGTGAAGTTCTGCTGTGAACCTAATGCACCTAACACACACACACATGCAGGCACATACACACACACACACATATGCAGGCACACACACATGCAGGCACATACACACACACACAGGCACATGCAGGCACACACACACAAACACACACACACACACACTAACAGTATACTGTATGTACGATTTCTGTAGTCCGTACTTGTTGTGTTTACATAACGTCTAATTATAAAATGCCAATATGTCTGTTGTTTGAGTCCATGGAGGATGCAAACATCTGATTAGATTGTGTTTCTTTATTCTGCTTTTTATCAACTAACAAGCTCCCTCTGAGAAATCCACTAAACTCAGAATCAATTTCCTCTAAACTATGTTACCCCTGGCATAAACACACACATTTCTCCGTGTGTGTGTGCGCGCATGTACTATGTGTGTGTATTGTGTTTTCCACGTTAGCATGCTATCAGATTACTATGTGTGTGTATTGTGTTTTCCACGTTAGCATGCTATCATATTACTATGTGTGTGTATTGTGTTTTCCACGTTAGCATGCTATCAGATTACTATGTGTGTGTATTGTGTTTTCCACGTTAGCATGCTATCATATTACTATGTGTGTATTGTGTTTTCCACGTTAGCATGCTATCATATTACTATGTGTGTGTATTGTGTTTTCCACGTTAGCATGCTATCATATTACTATGTGTGTGTATTGTGTTTTCCACGTTAGCATGCTATCATATTACTATGTGTGTGTATTGTGTTTTCCACGTTAGCATGCTATCAGATTACTATGTGTGTGTATTGGGTCATGTGTGCTCCAGCTGCCAGGGGCCCAGGGCCGGTACCAGCTGGTATAATGACAACACAACCCAGCCCTCAGTAAGAGACCGCAGGTGGGGCTATGCACCACACCGCCAGCTACACACACACACACACACACACCGCCAGCTACACACACACACACACCGCCAGCTACACACACAGACCGCCAGCTACACACACCTCCAGCTAGACACACGAGAGGACAGAGTGGAGGGTGAGAGGGAGAGATGACGAAAGATAGAACGAGGGGGGAGAGAGAAACAAAGAGAGACACGTGAAGTGGGAGAAAGTGAGGGGGCGTGGAGAGAGAGAGAGAGAGAGAGAGAGAGAGAGAGAGAGAGAGAGAGAGAGAGAGAGAGAGAGAGAGATAAGTAATTGCCTAGTGGCGTTATGCAATGTGTGTGGAAAAGCTACAAATGAACACATAAGCAATGTGTGATTCCCTGTGTGTGTGTGTGTGTGTGTGTGTGTGTGTGTGTGTGTGTGTGTGTGTGTGTGTGTGTGTGTGTGTGTGTGTGTGTGTGTGTGTGTGTGTGTGTGTGTGTG
>JACYXH010000165.1:12500-70000 GCA_026745465.1 Lota lota
GTTACTGAATATGAGTGTCAGATACTCCAGGGAAGATCCAGAACATGAAAAGAAGGAAGAGGACGAGAAGGAGGTGAGGTAGGCGATGGAGAAGATAGGGAGGAGGAAGAGGAGCGAGGGAGGGAGGAGGAAGAGGAGGGAGGAGCAGGAGAATACATCATCCTCAAGCTAACATCTTTCTTTGTTGTTCTTGGAAATTGTTTTTACCGTACCTGTAGTCAGGTCTCTCACACACACACACACACACACACACACACACACACACACACACACACACACACACACTGCATGTGGTAAACTGAGCATCGATGACAACAGCATCTCTCCCAGTGGGAGCGGCTCATATCAATAGGCCATAGAATGTGATCAATAACCCAAGAACCAATCAGCTGGAGACACAGAAACAACCAGAGAGAGAGACATAGAGACGTAGAGAGACAGAGATAGAGAGCGAGAGAGAGAGAGAGAAAGAGCGTGAGAGAGAGATGGGCAGTGATACATAGAGAAGGAGAGAGAGACCATAATACATATTCCTGTTTTGAAGGTTTTAAAATGATAATTTAACCCAATATTTGGCTCCTCTCATTTTTTTTCACTAAACTTTTCACAACATTCAAAGCACAAACACAGACAGACACACACACACACACACACACACACACACACACACACACACACACACACACACACACACACACACACACACACACACACACACACACACACACACACACACACACACACACACACACACACACACACACACACACACACACAAATAGTCTATTCAGCCCTGGTGCTGGGCCAGTAGCAGAGCACCAAATTGCCAAAAAGGCAGTAGGTCTGGATGATTCTCTGCCAAAATCAATGTCCAGGTCTCAGTCAGGGAAAGCACTCTCATTATTTACTTACTTATTTATTTATCTATGTGTTTACTTATCTATTCATTTCAGCATTCCTTCGATTCATCTCGAATACAAAAACATTTCCCCCCCCCCAAAAAAAAGACATACCAACTATGGTGCAAACAGAACCCAGCAGAGAAGGGTGTTATTGTTGACCCGCGACCCTTGACCCTGATGTGCAGTCTGCAGGGCACCAGGATGGGTAGCGCACGACGGCCATCGAACTTCACATGCTGCACGGAGGACGGCCGCGGCACGAGGCGCTTGGGACGGTAGGACGACCCCCACCCCCCCCCCCCCCCCCCCCCCCGCCCCCGCCCCCGCCCCACCGCCCCCGTCCCCGCCGCACGCCTCGCAGAGCGTTGCCGATGATTCAGCGCCAGCGGAATGGAGGCCAGTGACCCGGCTTTGCTATCGGCTAACGCAGCGAGAGAGCCCGTTAGCCACAGAGGAGGAAGATGAGGATGACGAGGATGACGAGGAGGAGGAGGAGGAGGAGGGGGAGGGACGTAAAGGAGATACAAACCAACGGGGAGGACGCTGACGACATTATCTTCACGAGGGGTCTGGCCAACATCCCATAATGACATAATGTCGGTGGAGGTTACCGCAGAGACATCGCAGTGTTTCATTTTGTTCTTTTTTCATCATTTCTTTCTGTGGCCCTCCTGTCCATCTCATACTCCACCACCTCCTCCTTTTGCTCCCTCCTGAACAAGAGAGGGAGGTGGTGGAGGAGGAGGAGGTGTTATTGATTGGGGTGGAAAGTGTTGGGACGGGGTTGAGAGTTCAGGGAATAAGTGGACCGGTGTCTCACTGCTGAGATGAGATCGAGAAGACAAGGCGAGAGCGAGGGGGAGGAGAGAGGCAAGGAAGGGAGGAAGAAGAGATGAGACAGAAGAGGGACAGAGGAAGGAGAGAGAGGAGAAAGAGGGGAGGGGGGGATTGAGGAGGAAGAGGAGAGAGAGAGAAGAAAGAAAGAGGGAAGAGAGGAGGAAGGGAAGAGGAACAGAGCAGGAAGAGGAGCGTGATTAGGGAGAAAGAGGATAAGGAGAGGCGGGAGAGAGGAGGAAAGAGTGTGCTTCAGCAGAGGCAGCCCACTCCTCGTGACGGATCCAAGAAGACAGAAAGGAAACGACAAAGTCACTCCCCCCCCCCCCCCCCCCCCCCCCCCCCCATGTACAGGTCTAAGGCTCAAGAGAGAGACCCAGGGGACTCACTTCCATTAAGACAGAGCCCCTGACCATAGAGGTGCTGGAAGAAGGGAGGGAGGAGGTGGGGAGGGAGGGAGGAGGTGGGGAGGGAGGGAGGGAAGTGGGGAGGGAGGGAGGGGGGGGTGCACTTTGCGCTGCTAAGGTCGGCCTCCTAGGAGCACTCAGAAGGAATAAATGGAGGCGCTTGGGCCGTGAGACTAAAAAAGGACTCTGTGGGCACATTCAATATTCACAGTGTTTTGCTTCCAGATGAACTGAAGATTCATCTTCTGTATCCCAGGGGAGACGCGGCGTTACGGATACAGGGCCCAGCGCTTCCTCTCAAGGACAAAACCCTCTGCAGGCTAATGCCAAATCGCTGGAGATACGGTGAGCTAAGGCTAACAAATGGAACATCTAAGTCCAATATTATATATATATATATATATATACGTATATATATATATACACTAAATTACCGGCTTTAGAGCCGAGACTAGTTACCAGGAGTACAGTTTTGAAGTCACATCCGTTGGGAGTCTAACTGCTGCCATTTCATTGCTGTTAATTAGGTTGTTCACACTGTATCCCAGTTTCAGGGTCATGCCCTCGACCAGGCCTGGTGGGGCTTTGTTATCGCATTGATCCGACGTACCACACTGTTTTCAGTTATACATTCCAGTGTATGCAACTTAATCCAATGTGTTTTGGCAATATTCCTGGATGGGGCGAGATGGCGTTTGAAAGGTGTTGTTGGAAACAGCCGCGAGTTGGCTGATCACGTGGTTTTGCAGCCAGCGTGTGCCTTCGAGCTTCCTGGGCGCTCTCCTGAGGGGGATGCATCACAACGCAGGTTGCAGTTTACCAGTCCAAGATAGTTGGCTAGACACCTCTACCGCCCCCCCCCCCCCCCCCCCCCCCCCCCCCCCTCCCCACCCCCACCCCCTCCACCTAAACCAAGATCTTCACATTCTCCTTTTTGAGAAGAAAAGACACTAGAAAATACAAGATGGGAGCAGGAATAGCAACCCTTGATGTTCCGTCTTGAATTTCACCGTCTTGACTCGCCAATCGAGAAATATTCCCTAGCGGAACGTGACAAAATGCAGAGAGAGAAGAAGACTCACCAACTGCTAGTGAGGAAATGACTTCACAGTTGGGACTCGAACACCATCGTTTTATACTAGTTTCCTTCAAGCCGCTGGTTCACATCTCCTCATCCCCACAGCGGTACAAATACTAGATGCATACCTCATGTTAGAGATGACATCTACAAAATGTTAAAAGGATAGTCAAATGTCAAATGTCTTGCAGCACTTGGTAACACCTCTATGAATAGATAAAAAGACAAAGCAGGCGTGGAATATGTATAGTAGTGGTTCCGGGTGCTTGGCTGCCAGAACAAAGGTGCTGGGTTTGATTTCCCAATGTCCGCAACCTAACCTGAAGGCATCCTTGAGCAAGATACTCTAACTCATAACTGCTCCTAAATGACGTGTTTAAAAAAATAAAGACTCTTTGGATCAAAACATCTGCTTGTTGACTCAACACTGAATAGTTGAGTAATCTAACGTCCATGATGGTCCATGAGTGATCAGGTCATGAGATCAGATCATCAGGTCATGGAGGTTATGTCAGAGCTAGAACACTCCAGAAGATCTGTGGTGACATTGAGTCGGTTGTGCCACTGGCTGGCTGACCTCTGACCTCCCAGGGCCTGATTTCAGCACCCCCCCCCCCCCCCCCCCCCCCCCCCCCCCCCCCCTCCCCTCCAGTGTTTGTTGTGGTGTGTGTGAGGTTAGCTCAGCCAGCAACAGACTGCTTCTTTCCAACTGGCTGATGGGGTTTTATCATTTAACTTGATTTAATGCTAGCCTTCAGTGCTACCTGCCACATCTCATAACCCTGTTCGACGAAGGTTAATATGTTGGAACAGATTGCACTTGATAACATTCCAACATTTTCTCATGTTTTGGCTTAACGTTAAATGTAGCTAAAGCAGAAGTTAAACCAGGAAGACCACGTTCCCGTTCTATTTCTCATCCATCGATGTCGGGGTTCTTAATTTAGACGCCGCCATTGCTGGCTCCTCCTCCTCCTCACCTCTTAGCCAACCAGGACCTCTTCCAATTGTGTGTCTCTCAGTCATGCTTGTCTCTGTGGTTTCCATCGCGACTCGCTGCAGCCCTCCTCCATCCCCTTCACTCCCGGGAGTAGGCTCCGCCCGCCTACGGAGAAAGAGATGGCGTCCTCCAGAGCCAAGAAACTCCATCCAGTCCCCACCACCACCACCACCACCACCACCACCAGCGTCTAGTTACCATCGGTGGGAATCTCACCTCCCCAGCAGGCTTCGTGGATCCCATGAGGAATAATTGGAGGGTGTTTAATTGCCCAATGTTGTTACAACAATCAATTGTATTGTTCATTTTTATACTGGTCTCTCTGATTGAAAATATCTTCATACATTTTTGTTTCGTTTTGTTCATTCCAAGTCCTCATCACCGCAAAATGGTCCCACTGGAAGAGGAAAAAAATCCCAGCTCTACCACTTCAAAAAGGCTTTGAGCACTGTGATCGTCCAAGGGATTGAACCAACAAACCTTGGCGTTACTTCCTGAGTTAGTGCTGCTCAAGGGTTAGGTCGGATTTTAAATTTCACTCCAAATTTCCATTGTTGTTTTCCATTTGTATCCATTTTATCTTCAGTCATGTAACCTTTGTCTGTATATAACCTTTGTCTGTTAGGATGTATCGCAGTTATACATCAAATATCCAAGGGTGTAAAACGTTTTTTTTCCTCACCTTGACTGGGTCCATTCTGCTGATGAACTTTTCACGGTGATTAAATAGGACACACAGTCCCTCGCACTGTGTGTTCCTCGTTTTCGTCTAGACGACTTTGTTGATCACAAAACAACAATGATGTTGGTAATGAGCTGTGTGCTGAGTCATGTGTGAAGGGAACCTGCCAGTCTGACATTCAGCTGGTGCTTCCTCTGCCTACAGAAAGTGACAACACTTAGCTCATTGCATGGCTAGAACCCTGGCAGCCACAACCACAGAGACACAACGTCATATGGGCGTGCGTGTGGATGTGTGTGTGTGTGTGTGTGTCAATGAACGCGTCTGTGTGTGTTTATGTTTGTTTATCCGTCAGTGATTGTGTGTGTGTGTGTGTGTATAAATGCGTCTGTGTGTGTTTGTGTTTGTTTATCTGACATTGAGTGTGTTTGTGTTGTCTGTCTGTGCGTGCATCTACGTTTTTGTGTGAGCACGTGTGTGTGTGCATAAGTGCGTCTGTGTGTGTTTATTTATCTGACATTGAGTATGTTTGTGTTGTCTGTCTGTGTGTGCATCTAAGTTTTTGTGTGAGCACGTGTGTGAGTGTGTGTGTGGGTCTGTCTGTCCGGCTTTCTGTGTGCGAGTGCATATGTCTGCTGTCCGTCCGTGTGTGTGTGTGTGTGTGTGTGTGTGTGTGTGTGTGTGTGTGTGTGTGTGTGTGTGTGTGTGTGTGTGTGTGTGTGTGTGTGTGTGTGTGTGTGTGTGTGTGTGTGTGTGTGTGTGTGTGTGTGTGTGTGTGTGTGCGCCTGCGTGTCTCTGAGCGTAAGTGCATGCGTCTCGGAACAAATGCAGCAGCAGAGGTCTGTCTGGTGCGCTTGACAGATGTCTGCTCCGCTCCTTCATGTGCCTGTCAGCGTTAACACAGGCTGGTTTCATAACACGTTGTACGTGCTCGTTATGTTTCATTCACGCACACACACACACACACACACACACACACACACACACACACACACACACACACACACAAAACTAACTGGCAAAAACATGCACACAGAAAAACAAAAGACACACACACAAAACACACTGGCAAACACACGCACACACACACACAACAAACTGGCAAACACACGCACACAGACACGTTGTGCAACTCTTGAGTATTGACCCCCACTCCAAGACACTACTGCATACGTGTCACTATAATAACTGTTTAAAGGGCTATTTAAACCACAAGGTGTGAGGTTGAATAGCCATTACAAGATAGAAGACATATTAACACATTTAAAACCAAATAAACATGATTTTGGGTTGACCGGAACCAGTTTTCTAAACACCCCAATGCCAGCTAATGCCATTTTGAAACTCGACTGCAGTTATAGGTCTACTCATAATAGCCTGAGAAAAGATCAACTCCACAGCAGTTTCCTACCATGCAATTATGATGAATGATTCCTCAACACTGGAGTCCCAGAAGTGCATAACAGAGATAAAATATCTGATTTTTCATTTCTACTGTCTGTAGAAGACAGTTCAATCTGTAATTAGGTGTTGTTTGGGGAGAAACTTAAACACGTGGGAGTGTTTGAGTGGGAATTGCAGCTCAGTTTTCTAGCTCTGTAACTAATAACATGAGGTGTACTGGATTGTTTTTCAAAATAAGAGTTGTTGTGTTAATTGTGGTGCATGTATGTATGTATGTATGTGTATGTGTATGTGTATGTGTATGTGTATGTGTGTGTGTGTGTGTGTGTGTGTACACAGTATCTTCATCTTACTTCATCTAAATATCCTTCTATCTATCTATCTATCTATCTATCTATCCATCCATCCATCCATCCTTCCATCCCTCCACCAATCCACATACGCAAGTGTGTGAATACCAATCTCAACATGAATAACAAACCCCGCTAGCATAAATGTTCCATCAATCTCGTCAAGCAGAGAAGAAGGGAAAACAAGGGATTTACGACCCTAACCAGGGAATTTAACCCCCGTCTTGGGGCAGTGCTACGTTATTAACAGGGACCTCAGGGCGTGTACATCAGCACGCAGCCGCTACGCCCCTGATTAGCTTGGTAGGGATCATCTCAAGACGCTCCGCTGCTGATCTCTGCTAGCATCGCACCTCAGTACCAGCTTTTCATTTTACAAGCCTGGTGAACGCAGGCTGTCTGGATTTATAGGCCATTTCACCAGGTGAAGTCAGCATATAAGAGGTTATCGTTAGTTCGGATCATGTTTTAAGGCAGGGGCGTCCTCTGATGTCAGGGAGGATTTACTAAATGACTCACCGTTCGCTGTTCAGTCTAGATGCTGTATAATGCAGCTTGCATGGAATTTGATTTGGATACATGTCATTAAATGGCAGGTATTGGTGCATGTTAGGTACAGGCATAGAGGTTGGAACCCAGAATCTTCCGGCTCAAGTGCAATCACCTCCCCTCTTTTCAACGCCCAGACAAAAGACACACACCTTTCCCTCCACCCCCTGTGTGTTTTGAAGATGTAGCAGCCGCTATCGGACCAGCGCACTGTTCCCCATCACCAGCTCTCCCTCTCCCTCTTCATCCATCTCCCCCCTTCTCTCTCCATCCCCAAAGCACCCACCCAGAACCAGCTGGACTGACAGTAGTTTGAGAAAACACAGCATGCCCTGGTGTCTCACCTTCCAACCTCCCAAAACACCCCTCCTCCACCACCTCCATCCCCCCCACCATCCCTCCATCCCCCCACCCGCACCACCACCACCACCACCCCTCCTCCTCCCTCAACACCTCCACATGTATTCCACCAGGGCTGTGAACCCAGTGCGATAGAGAGAGAAAGACATTCCACGTCGGCTAAACGGACGAGTCCCACAACTGAAAAGCAAGCACAAAGTGTGAAGAAGACAGACTGTGCGTCACCAAGACGGTCGGCGAAGGGTATGAACGGGTCTTATATACATCAGAGAGGAAACACAACACTTTGAAATGGGGATATTAAGACGTCACCACAGCTACGTTGCTATTGCTTCCCAGAGGGTGCGCGCACACGCACACACACACACACACACACACACACACACACGCACAGGTCATCTCCAGGTACACCTGTAGCTCTTCAAGAGGCCCAGGGCGTAGCGATCAGACAGCAGCTTCTTGGCAGCCGTTAAAAGGGAGCTTTTATTCACCCAGCAGGGGCATGGAGGGGTTAAAGAGACCCCCACATCCCCCATCCCCTCTACCCACGCTCTCCTCACCCAGTCTAGCTCTACAAATACTTTGAAGCCCCCCCTATTGTGTCGGCCATTTTGCTACCAAAGACACATGAAAGGAAAATGGGAAACTTTGAAGTAAACACACAGAGACACACACACACGCACACAGGGCTCTCAGTGATGCTGAACACACGCACACACCTGAGTCGCGAATAGGAGAGGGATGGATATGGAGGAAGAAATGGACAGACAGACAGGGAAAGAAAGGTTGATGATTGGTTGGTTGATGAACTGTGTTTAACTGATTCAACCATAGATTTCAGTTGAGTTACAGTTCTCAGAGCAGCAACCCCAGTCTATTTGGTTGCACTTGATTCATAATTATTATTAATTAATTGGTAATTATTCCCTCCATTATTTTCTGTATATATTCTTGGTCGTTTTATTGTTTTCACATTTTTTCTTCATTCTCCTGAAGTTGCTCGTGGGCACTCTTCAGGGATCAATATAGTATTATCTTATCTCATCTCTTGTCATTCATTAAATAATTATTCAGTTCGTTACGAATGGGGTTATTGTTTTTTCAGAGAAGTATACCTCTTTAATATAGCCACAGTTAAAGTGGTCAACTAAGGGTCCTTAGCCATCACATGAGGAAATTAAAGCATTACAAACGTAATTAAGAAGAAAGAGAATCTTAGAATGCGAACTGTGGTACCCGGAGTAAAATGGTGTTTGTGGTTTAAATGTCAAAGCTAGGGTAGGCAACTTTGCGAAACCAGCCAGAGTAATCTAGATTTCGAAAGTATCCAACTGAAAATAATTCAGCGATTCAGTGGGGAATCACTGATTAAGAGTCTTTCCACTGCTCCGAACAGCTACCCTTTAGTCTTTCATTAGGACTCGAGAGTCGTACTGACATTGTTAGTCCAAGGTTACCACACTGACTAACGCAAACTAGCTAGTAGTGCTAATATTGATCCTTAGGTAGAGTAATGACACTATTGGCTGCCGTAATGCTACATGATTTAATAGCTCAATAGGAACAAAGTCTTGGGCGATTCATTTCCCCCAGTCCAAAAATGTATTAAAAATTACACATTTCAATCATTTGCCTTAATTACATTGGTGAAGGTTTGAATCAATAAGGAACTTAAATATTGATGACAAGGGTTCAATATTTCTCACACACACACACACACACACACACACACACACACACACACACACACACACACACACACACACACACACACACACACACACACACACACACACACACACACACACACACACACACACAGCAGAGTGGTTATCCAGTGATGTCTAAATTACTTAAAGATAGGTCACACATTGTACTAGGTTGTTGCTAGATTAAGGTGATCAGATTCCTTCAAATAAAAAAGGGGAGATTTTTTGTTTGGCGGTCCACATATCAACATAATATCTGATGTTATTCTTTCTGAAATTAAATAAAGGGGACATATTTAAAATGTGCCTATTCTAATCATGGTAAATGAGGCACTGTAGTAAAAGATTGGGCAGTACTTGCCCCTTGGCAAGTACTGCCAAGTACTTGCATAAATGCATAATGTTTATGATCGGTCATTCTTGCTTATGTTGTAAGGTCGATATATAGACCCCCGCATAGTCAGGTCGCGTCACACCCTATCAGATAGAAGGAGACTAATTACCAACTGTCTCTAAATTAGTATTCATGAGCAAGCTAGAATCTTTGCCATTTAAACATTTATTTATTTTAAAAACATTTCTGTTCTTTAAACAGGGACATTCCTGGGACAGCTACAAACAAGAGACTGTCTACGGAAATGGCAAAGTCTGGTCACTCTATGCTGGGTATGGTTGTATATAATACATAATGAAGTGTGTTCCTCCCCCCCCCCCCCCATCCCCATTCATTTCCACATTCATCCTATGTCCTGATTTATTTGGGTATTGATTGGCTCAAATTGCAATTACCTACACCATGAATCAGAGCGAGAGCCCTCACGCTAACAACGCTGTAACAACAATGTCTACCAGCTCCTACCAGTGCGATGGGGCAGACTATTAGCTACATTACTGCCCATAGAGGTAGTTGTGTTGGGGCAGTGGGGGTTCTCCCCCTGGGTGATGGGTGATTTATGTTTAGGTTGTGTCTAGGATGGTGGTGGTGGTGGTGATGATGATGGGGGTGGTAGTGGTGGTGGGGTGAGGGCCGATGATGGAGGTGGTTGAGGGGTGAGGAGTGATGATCAGGGTGGTGTTGATGATGGTGGTGGTGGTGGGTTGAGTAGTGATGATGGTTGTGGTGATGATGATGAGGGTGGTAATGATGAGGTGGTGGTGATGAGGGTGTTGAAGGGTGTTGATGAGTGTGGTGGTGGTGATGATGATGACGGTGGTGGTGGTGGTTCTTAGGGTAATGGACCAGCGGGGGTGATGTTGGGTGACAGGGAACCATGATAGGAGCAGATCTGAAACCATCGATGCCGTCATCAGCGGTGCTTTCATATGAACGATTTATACGTGAAATAATGCTCTTGCTCAGAAAGACGTTTAGGTTGTTTACATGTTTGCTTTGTTTGCTTGATTTGTTGGTTGAAGGTTCATCGGTGTGTGTGTGTGTGTGTGTGTGTGTATATAACAGTAATCCATTACCCCATGCCGTTTCCTTGACACATAATCAATGCTCTGAGATCAATTCATTGACAAAGAACAGAGAGAGATGGAGGGAAACTGTGATGCGCTGCCTTTATATTTAGAAATAGGTTTGTGAGGATAATTCACAGGTACCATTTCAATGGGTCTACGGACTTTCGGGACACAGAGACAGGACAGCTTGTGGTGACAAGCTGTCCTTCATGGGATCCTCAAGGACCATGCGGTGTACCTGCAAGGCCTCAATCAGACACGTACCATGAACACCTTGCTCAAAGTCAAAGGTCAAACAATTACGTCACTTCTAAAGAAAACCAAACGGTCTGAAACAGTATCGCCAACGTTAACGTTGAAACATAGCAAACGTTTTGCAGATGATTTAACTCGAGGTTCGATTCAAGGATATTAAAATCAGTTGCAATGGGTAAAGTGTATAAGAAAGTACTATGAAATTCATTAATTAAAAATAAAAATTTAATCTGGGCCCATTTACAACGCCCCTTGGAAATCGAAAATGAACTGAGAGAATTCCAGACTAATACCTATTTGCGAATTGGTCTGGTGATGCCAGGCTAATGTAGTAAGTGATCATGAATGTTTAATCATCATGTCGTATTATGTAGCATATGAAATCATCATGAATGTTTAATCATCATGTTTAGTTATCATGTAGTAAACGCGAGAACAGAAACTATAAAAAGCATTTCAGTAGCAAACCCAACAACGCTATAATCCCGCCCTCTCATAGCTCTTCCATTATTATTATTATTATATTCTCCGGTTATGCAGATCTGTTTTCTCACAACAACTTTCACATGCCTGGGAAGCAACTGGACCGATGCTGCACAGACTCAGTATAGACTCTCAAGGCATAGAGCACATACAAAAGAAAGCACGCTTTTATCTCTCTCACACACATCATCGCTCTTAGTCCACCTAAAGAGAGTCTCTCTCTCTCTCTCTCTCTCTCTCTCTCTCTCTCTCTCTCTCTCTCTCTCTCTCTCTCTCTCTCTCTCTCTCTCTCTCTCTCTCTCTCTCTCTCTCTCTCTCTCTCTCTCTCTCTCTCTCTCTCTCTCTCTCTCTCTCTCTCTCTCTCTCTCTCTCTCTCTCGGTGGGTGAGGCAGGACGGGACAGTGGACTTACCCGGTGAGGACGACCACAAAGTCCATGACGTTCCAGCCGTTCCTCAGGTACGAGCCCTTGTGGAAAGCGAAGCCCAGGGCGATGATCTTGATGCCCGCCTCGAAGCAGAATATTCCTATAAAGTAGGGCTCTGTGTGGTCCTGCATGGGGGAGAGGGATGGGGTGGGGGGTGATGGACGGGGGGACGGGGGGGGATGGGAGAGAGGGAGATAGAGAGAGGGAGGGGAGAAAGAGAGGACGGGGAAGAGCGAGAGTGGGGGAGGAGTGAGAAAAGAGAGCAGAGAGATATGGGAAGAGGGAGAAGAAAGAGAGAGTGGGGGAGGGAGAGAGCGGGGGAGGAGAAGGGGAGAGATCTTTTTGTTAAATATTAGAGCATGGTTAATGAAGTGAACACTCCAACAGAGAGAAAGAGAATAAGCCAGAGAGAGAAAGAGGTCTCCTTTTTAATTCCTTAGCAACATGACCAGGACTAATGACTTGATGGGGGCTTCTTTGTGCTTGAGGGGAGATGGAAGGATATTAAAGAAAAAAATTAATATATAGTATACATCATATCAAATTATTCTATATGATGATTCTTCTAAAATGCCCTGAATTTGCTGTCTCGGATTAATACCTCTCTCTCTCTCTCTCTCTCTCTCTCTCTCTCTCTCTCTCTCTCTCTCTCTCTCTCTCTCTCTCTCTCTCTCTCTCTCTCTCTCTCTCTCTCTCTCTCTCTCTCTCTCTCTCTCTCTCTCTCTCTCTCTCTCTCTCTCTCTCTCTCTCTCTCTCTCTCTCTCTCCCTCTCTCCCTCTCTCCCTCTCTCCCTCTCTCCCTCTCTCCCTCTCTCCCTCTCTCTCTCCCTCTCAATTCAACCCCCTCTATAGAGCGTGTGTGCATGCGTGTGTAGGTGCATGCATCCGCGCATGTGTGTGCTACTACTACAAATACATTATTTTCTCCACGCCCCCATAAACCACCCCCAGACACGAGAGCCACTACAGTTTTCTTCACATCCAAATTCAAATACATGTTTAAGGATTGAAAGCACCCAACGCCCGTCTGTTATCTTGCTATATATTTTACGCGTCACCGCTTCAAAAACGACACGTGTGATTGGCTTCGTCTTTCCTGCTACCTTTCCCGGCTATTTATGATAGGATATGACGTGGTGAGGAGGTTCACGTGTGCTTTTGTAAGACACACCAGAGGCCGCTGAACGAGTGGCTTTTGGCTACGCTCAGAATCGTGGACACGGAAGCATCAACGCAAGCAGTGGTGTAGACGCCACCGGCGTCCTGTTGACAGCTATTCGGCGTTGAAGTATAATTTGGCCTCAGGTCAGGCTCTGAGGGCGTTGGAAGCTGGGATGTATGGAGAATAACAGCCAGGCGTTCAGCAGAGCATACGATATCCGTGTGCTAGGTTCCTAGACAAAAACCAGCAGAGGTGTTGTGTAATGATTTAGCTGGAAGGGGGGAAGGGGGGGGGGGGTTGGGGTTAGGGAAGACGAATGCTGTTCTAATGCAGAAGTGGAAGTGTGTCAGCTATCTATTATGCATACGTCTAAAATGGTGGTGAAATATGCATGCTTTGTCTCCCGAGCTGCTTTACGGCCGGGCAGAGAAGCTTGGTCTCGTGGGGATCGCTAAAGACCTGCCATGGATCCGAGGAGATCCAGCACGTGGGCTGAGCCGGACGTGTGCTTAGGAAACTTGACGGCGGCGGCGTTGTTGTTTACGCAGGATCATAAATAATAGCAGAACGCGGCTCTCTAATTAAAAGACCACTCGTTGTGTTAATCTGCGAGGCGAGAGAGAGAGAGAGAGAGAGAGAGAGAGAGAGAGAGAGAGAGAGAGAGAGAGAGAGAGAGAGAGAGAGAGAGAGAGAGAGAGAGAGAGAGAGAGAGAGAGAGAGAGAGAGAGAGAGAGAGAGAGAGAGAGAGAGAGAGAGAGAGAGAGAGAGAGAGAGAAGTGTTGTAATGAATCACTTCTCTCTGATGCCAGATAAGTTGCACACTTTGTTTTTTATCCTTGGGCGGAAAAGAAGATCCTCTCATCCGCTGAATTTGCTTTGGAAATGATGGAGATCACAGGGACACGGACGCGAGGAGAAGATGTTCTCGATTGGTGGAACGCAACAATGTTTCTGTCTTTTAAAGCCCGCCTACTGATACCACCAGGTGTGATGCTTATGAGCGATTACAAGCCATTACAAAATCCACCCAATTGTGTCATTACAAACGCGAGTGTCCAGTACCCCAGATGTGCGATAGACAGATCAGACTACACAAGGGGATACTGGCTGCCAAGTGCAGTCAGACTGCACTTGGCAGTCTGACCATCCATCCATCCATCTCCCAATTGCATGGACCACTCCCACTTGTGATGTCACTACTATGGGCTTGAGCGAACAAGATGGACACTCACCAGCCGTTCGGACATGGGCGTCTTGTCGTTGACCGGGAGGTGTTGCTCCAGGGCGAGGACGATGCAGTTGGCGATGATGGTGGCGAGGATCATGTACTCGAAAGGAGTGGAGGGTGCAGTTAAGGGAAACACAATGCTGTTCTCAACTCCATCAGCAATCATCAGTCACACGTGTTAGTCTAGATCAACACTGGTGTCAGTAAGTAATATCGGCCTACGGTGGTTTTTGACGATGGGTTGATTTTTGTGTCGCTTCTTAATTCAATTGCTCCGTTTTCTAGTCTCTCAATAAAGGGGAACTATCGAATATTATCTGATCTGGGAAAATAGCAAACTAATTACTTTAAAAAAGATAAATGGGAAATATCTAATCAATGTTCAAAGTTTGGGGATTCCAAAAATTCCAGAAACGCCCCTTTATCTAAACTTGTTCTAGTGATCATAAAACTATTTAGAAACAATTATAACATTATATTGGTCTAACCATATATACATTTAATATATATATTTCTGCATACTTGCACTAAACACATTGGCCTTTGCCCCAGGGCTCGCTCAAAACATTTGCGTGTCGTCAAAATATTTGACACCTGATCTTTCCAGATGGCTGGCCCACTGTCCCTTTCCCAAGGTTCAGAAATCCATATTTTCTTACACACTAATTTCCCACTGGTAATGCAAGACAAACGTTTGCAAAGTGAAAAGCGAATTGGGAGACCTAGGGCCGTTTGAAGGCACAAACTGTACTTTGCCCGTGAGACTAGCACTCTGTATCAGCATCATACAACAACCCCAGCTCCGGTTGGCTGAGAATAAACAAACAACCTAAGCACGTATTTGTTAAGAGCTGTTGCTGTCCTAATTGTGAACCCGTGAATAGAGGAGGAAGACCAGATCAACGCAAGAAGGCCACGGGTAGACTAAAAATTGATAGGCGTTTCTTTTTTTATTTGATTACATTTGGGTGAACGCTGTTTTAACTATGGCGCGCGCGCACACACACACACACACACACACACACACACACACACACACACACACACACACACACACACACACACACACACACACACACACACACACACACACACACACACACACACACACACACACACACACACACACACACACACACACACACACACACACACACACACACACACACACAGCTGTCTGCTTTCGTTTGTCATGCGCCCTCTCCGCTCCAAAGCCTCGGCTCGCGTGGACGGGGGACGGGGGACGCGTGGGCGACTTCAGCACCGCGGAGAGCAGCGCGAGGCGTTCTAGCGACGTCCGAGCAATGGTCCCAACTCGACCGTAGGCTTATATTTAAAAAAACGATTTTTTTTTAAACCGTAGCGCGACTAAACGCTTGTTAAAAGCGTTGTTAATAGCCTGAGTAACTCGACCATCTATGCTAAGTTGATCATTAACGCTCGTCCTGTACCCATTTCTTTACCCTACTCTCTAAATATGTAATAAGGTAACGTTAGCTTATTGATCACATTGCTAACTAAACGGCGCAAGTTAGGAGCGTCGTTAACTATTCAGGCCAGCACTTTCAATGTGGTTACAGGCCTAAGTCTTCCTATACAACTCTTAAACATACAGCCGAAGCCCAGTCTGTTGTCGTGGGTTTTTAGATAAACATGGCTGCAAACACACGGCAGAAAGAAACGAGGCTATTGAACCCATTAACAAGGGGTGATCACTTTGATCGACGCCCAGATAAGAAGCGCGACAGGCGCGTTGAGTGTGGAACGGACATTAACGCTCTACAGGCGGCCATTCAGCCGCTCCTCCGCACTCTCTCTCCAAGTCCGAAGAGGTGTTGCCCAACCAATCAAACTACAACTAAACTCCACGTAGGCTATACATGAGTCGTCTGTGGGGGAGGGGGGGGGGGGGGTATCTCAGTTGAAAGCACCTGTGTTCGTTTAAACGCTCATGTTAACACACGCCACAATCAACAGTTCTGGCCAAGCTTGGAGCGACAGATTATACAAAACACGATTGACACCACTTCGGTTCACTCTTGAACCGAATTAAGGGTGTTATTTAAGGATATGGCCACTCGGTGATTCGTTTTGCATACTTCCGAATGAGGTTGTCCTCGCGGAAGATGAACAAGGAGCGGTTGACAGTGAAGCAGTTTTGTTTGACAGGGTTCGGGTTGTATATGGCCATTGTCCTGGCTCGCTGAGCCATCGACTGCTTGTACATCCTTTGGCCACCTGGAGCACCGCCACCCCGGGCACCCCCTCTCCCAGCGCCCGGTCCACCTCTGCCTCCTCCACCACCGCCTCCGCCTCCGCCTCCTCCGTAGCGGCTGGGGAGATCTTCTGAGAAGCGAGCCATTCTGGGAACGCACAGATCCAACAAGGAGAATCCAAACGGGTGTCAATGAAAATGGAGGGGAGAAGCATCACAACCAACACGCCGGTCCAAACCACAGCCGTAGCATTGGTGATTAGGGACAGGCGGGTTAAGGAAATAAAATAAAAATTGCTTCAGCGGAAATCTTTTTCTGTTAGTCCTCCCCATTCACCCATCTTCCATGAAATCGAGGTAATTCAAAACAAAGAAAAGTAGCCTAAGTTTGCCCCTGAACGCAAAAGCTTGAGGGACGCAATTCGGGTCGACCGAATAGACTGCTGAACGTCCACTTCAAACAGCTGCCGAATCCGTCACAAGTCTGGGTCGGAGTGTGATCGCGCTGAAGGACAGCCAGCGCTTCTGTCGAAAAATGACAGAACCATGCCAGCATCCAAAACACCAGTTGAAAGTCTCACGAAACGCTCCGGGTTTCAATATCATGGAACAAAAAACGAGGTTATAAAACACGCTGGATCTTTTTTTTTTCTTCCTCCCTCAGCTGACAGCAAAAAAATAAATAATATATATATAAATATATATATATATATATATCTAAGAAAGCAATCGGGCACGAGACATTGTCCTCTGGTTTCTGCTTGGTCGGTCTCAGTATGGGGGCTGCTCGGCGACCCTCCTAGACTAGAATGAGCGCATGTGACCAAAACTAGCCAATCGGTGACGCGAGCGCACAAACACTCGCCAACTCTCCAGTGAATGTGCGAGAAAGTGGTGTTTTGTAAGACATGAAATGCTTGAACTGGTATATATTTGCAAATTACAACAAAAAAAAAATATAATTTACTTACACAGCAGGTAGGCTATTTGGCCTACAACACGCAGTTAGTAGAGGCATCTGTATAATGCTGGTGTTCTCAGGCACAATTTGTTCCATGATGATTAAGCCTTTACGAACGTTACTTTAATTACATGTGGCCAACCATTAGTTATGTTCTCCCATTAGGAGACATGGTCTACATATCTGTGCCCAGGGAACAAACAACGTCTTATATGACGACAGAGATTGCGTCCTTACATTGCAGGCCTGCATCATCATGCTTGATCGAATTAGCAAGTGCTATTAAACTCCAAACCATTGTTTTATTCGTCGCACATATATCAATATAAAAAATATTCTAATTCTTAAGGCGTTTTGCCATTTTTAAGTGTTGTACTATATCGTTGAGTATGCAACTCAGAGGAAGGCTTTATCCACTGGTCTGGATGATCGCGAAATCGATTTTTGATCAATGATTTTGATCGGATCGGGCAGCTTGTTGCCAAGGGAATATAGATAACCTACATAGTCCTCCAATCCAACTTGAACCAGAACCCATCTGGCGGCGGCTTCTGTGTAGTTCAATAAAAACACCATGCAGGGTAAGAGTACTTTTACTCTTTTAATCTCTTTGTGTTTGGTTATTTGATACGTTCTTGGGGGCATATTCGGCCTTCTTGTGCTGCATTTATTTAAGTCATTTTCCTGTTGTCACAAGAAAGCACAAATTGAAGCACAAAGTTAATTCTTTTGGGATTTGTTGTGGGATTTGTTGTTGTTGTTGTTGCGGTGTTTAGTGACAGCCGTGTCGTTTTACGGTTTAGGGAAGGCAGGGTCCTATAATGTTTGACAAAATGTCAACAACTAAACAAAAAGCGCTGAACTCACTTGGTTGACCACGGCGTGCTGTGAAGGGCCTCGTGCCTCTCGACCATAAGACGCACGCCATGTCCTCGCACTGGCCCGGATGTCTCGCCCAGCTGTAGAACGCTGTTGTAATGACGTGGCTCTGCGCACGTGTCCTCCGCTCTCCGTGACGTTTCGGAATCACCACGCGAGTCTTCGGTCTCCTCGGGCGCGTCGACCAACTCTTGCCTACGACCACGTCGCTCGTGCGTTAGAGACCACGTGTCTTGGTATTCCGCGCCCAAAGTAAGCGTCCTCCAGTAGTTGGTTGTGCACGATCTTAGGGCTGGGCGACATTTTAAGCGAAACAATTAGGCTGTACACGAAGTACGTGGTATACTATGACCTGCCGTTAGTTAACGTTTGAAAGTGTTTCACCTTTATTTGAAAAGGGTGAGGACAATATAGGCAGGCGGCCTACCTACATCCTGGAGAATATCGAAAAACCACATACATTTGGTCAAAACGTATGACTACCGTGGATGGATTTTACAGACAAGTCACAGTATTCTCTGAACCATCCTTTTGCGTGACCATATTAAAGTCAAGTTACCTTTCATTTGTTTTACAAAATGTTGGTATTTTATATATTCTCAAATGCAATGTAAAAATGCTAAAATGTTACACTAAATTACAGCAAGCAAAACTCATCTTATTGGAAACCTAGGCGATAGGCTATGGTCAAGCTTACCATAAACCACTGTTGATAGCCCCTCGTCCCATCTGGAGTGGCGGCGAACATTTCTTTTCATAACTGAACCTTGTGTGGCAATACAAATCCAATTGAAAATACTGAACGAAGTGGAAATAAAAGGTTTTTAATCAAGCCCGTGCGAAGCACATTTGCTCCTATAACTACAGGGTGTACAGAGTAATTGTGTAGCAAGTTGTCCACTCTTGGAATGCGGAAATGGCCCCTTCTTGTCCTGCGAAGCACCGAAACTTGTTATCGGGAACCAAACGTCTTCAGCCGTCAAGCTGAACTTTCTCTGATTAAATTATGGCCTGTTGCCCCTGTTCCCTTCCTTTGTAATCAGGAAGGGAGCAATCACCGGCTAGCTAGAGGCCTTTACAAAGCTGGCCCCAGGGACTTCCCGTCTTTGGTCCTCCCTCATCACTTGCCGTTTGGTTTCACCGGGGAAAACGAATGGAAACGTAGGCATCGGTTACCATGGCAGCAAGGCCAAACCCCCCTTTGAACTCCTGAGATTTTTAATTCAGTACAGTGTCATTTTGTAAGAGATTTGCAGCAGCAGTAAATAGAGACAGAAGGTTAGATAACAGATGCTAGATTTTGAACTCATTAAAGCAGACGCACAGCTGCTTCCATATTTCATTTGCTGGCCTCAAGCGAATCAAAATGAAATTGCCTGCAACAGTGTATAGACTCACTTAGTCCTGGGCTGGGAGAGCCAGTTGCTTAAATAGTGTGCATGTAGTTCACTTGGACTTAATAAAAGGGGGAACAAAACTAATTTATGTAAGGAGATTTTCTATTAAACTGTAGTAATCAGACAAAAATCCAGTGAATTAAACTGTTAATGTCTGAGTTTATAGGGTTTGTTCAGGATAATGTATTTTTATCCTTTTGTGATCCTTCTCGGGGTTAGACAAGAGCCATGAGACCACTTCAATGTCGACCGGTTCAGTGATTCCCTTGTATGTAGCCGGTGACATTAGCATGAACACACTGGTGTAAACCAGTATGTTCACACCATTACAATAATCAAATCATTGTGGATGGCATCGCAGCAATCACAACTTCAATTGATGCATTAGTAGTAAATTTATTGAAAAAGGTACAACTAATTAGATGAAAGGTATAGAGGATCCAGAGATGTAACAGAACATAAACCGATGTGCATTTTTTATAATTTTTTTTCTTTAAATGTCTATCTGCAATAAATTCCACAAGAGTCACTGCTTTACTAATACCATTTTAAGACACGAAGACATGTTGGCCATTGTTAACATAACTAAAACAGGCCAACTACAGTAACTACAGGTTTAAAAAAAAAAAAGTTTGGTAACATACAAAATGTTATTTTACAGCTATATTCACTTGAGTAAAATACAAAACGGAAACCAAAGAAAATGCTTCTTTAGCACCTTTTCATGCTCATCACTGCTTGAATGGGATCAAACGGTTGCAAAGTTATTGATTCAAGAACTATTGGTTGCCGTCAATTCATATTTATGGTCAATTCCTATTTTGTAGCAAGATGCCCCTTTTCACCAACTATAGCCACAGAGTCAGCAAAAATGTTAGCACCACATATCTTGATTTTCAGGGGTGAGTTTAAAGGATTTATATCAAAATGATGTTCTAAAACCATGGCAGGATGAGAACCCCTTTTGAAAAAAGATCCAGCCCATTTTGGTTAAATTGTATTTTTTTCGGAGAGGCTACTTTTTTTTCCAGTAAACTGAAGGATGCATAGAAAACCTTGCCAACAACCTTTTAATTGTTCCACAATTGAATTCAAAGTCAACTGTTGAAACTGTGAAATCGACTAGTTCAGAGCATTTTTCTTCAGACAAACTAAGGAATACTAGCACTAGGGCTCTCTAGATGGAATGGTACATGCTAATTAACAATAGACGTCTACCAAGTTGCTCCCATCCATTAGTCTGGTCTTCATTAAAAACATCATGCCATCTCTCTGAAAGTCCAATTTCATCATTGAAGCCACAAGAAAATAGATTTACTCAATTTGGACAACGTTTCTATCGAAATCAAGGTAAAAAGCTGCATCTCCCAGTAAAGGTTTTTGAAAAAAGCCATGGGTTTGACAAAAGATAGGTTTGGTTTGTGTGTCTTTACTGCCCCCAAATGGTATATTACACAAGTTTGAAGTAGTGATGCATTTCTGCACAAGTGAATTGTGCGTGATTGTGTGTGTCAGTCTTGGATGGGCTTGACAGTCCTGTTAGCAATTGCCCATCATTCTCGGGGGTGGGGGGGTGGCGGGGGGGGTTGGTGATGAGTCTGACTGTACAGGCCATGGGAGTGAAGAAGTCAATGTGTGTGTATGTATGTGTGTACGTGTATTCATGTTCTTGTGTGCGAGTCAGAAAGTACGCACTTGTATTCATGTCCAAGTGTATGTATGTGTGAGCGTATATTCATATAGTTGTGGCTGGTGGTGAGTACAGCAGAACAGGCTTGGGAACCAGACAGTTTCTCAAGGGAGAGGTTGGTTCTTCGTGTGGGATCCAAGTTCTTAAGCTAGAATTTAAAGGTGTAGAGTTGTCTATGTGGAACCCAGGTTCTCTAGATGGATCAAGGTTCTCCAGGTCGAATCTGCAACTCCAGGTAGAGCTTAGTTCTATAGGTGGACCAAGAATGTCCAGGTAGAACCAGGATCTAGGGGCATAGCCTGGTCCTCCAGATAGAGCCAGGATCTTCAAGGTAGAAACTGCTTCTTCAGGTATAGCCTGGTCCTCCAGCTAGAACTTGGATCTCTAGGTGGAACCCAGGTTCCCCAGGTGATTCAGGTGGGAAGAGCTGGTGTCTGGCAGGGTGCTTGGCTGCTGCCGGTCCCCTGGCGTGCTGTCGGCCTGCAGCGAGGCCAAGGCCGTCGAGGAGTACCTGCACTTTGGGGAGCCGCATTCACAACTGAACTGCTTCCTCTTCACCTCCCAGAAGAGTTCGCCGTAGTTGAACCTGAGAAGGGCGGGGAACAGAGCATATACATTAGTGAGAGGCACAATACAAACCTACTGAACGGCGAAGTACATCATAAGTCGATCAAAGGGGGTTGGCCGCAATTCAAATGATGCAATTATGAAAAACGGTATTAACGTGGATCCATTCTATGGAAAGCGAAGGGAATAAACTAGATGGAGGTCCTGTGGTGCTACACTGGTAGTGTAGGGTATTAAATGGCATCTGGCTCAAGGATGTGTAAAGATCGACTGGGGGGACCTAATGAACCTAGAAACCTTCAGTGGGGATGGGTAAACACCCCCATGACCCTCGTTTGGCTTCTCAAAATGCATTATGCCAGAAACAGCAGGTAAAGGAACCGGCCCTGAAATGCCAACAATGTATCAATAATTAGGACACAAACTAAGACACCACATATCGACCAATTGATAGGGCCCCAAAATATCCCAATTCAGAAAACCGCCGTTCTAGAAATAAACTGCTTGTACCCTCAATCCATTGTAGTAGAGCGGTGTTGGCTGACATATAGACAGCTATCCAGGTATGCAAATGCCTTCTGTTAACCGTTGGCCAAGTGCTATACCACAACGCTTCAGCAGATACAAACAAAACCCTACCCGAGCTCTTCTCCAGCCTTGATGTTCTCGCAGGCGAAGAACGCGATGTGGGGGAACCGCAGGTCCTGGTGGCTGGTGAAGACCCGACACGCAAACAGGTTGGGCTCGCACATGTGGTTGATGAAGCGGCTGATGTTCCCGTAGAAGTGGGCGTCGATGCAGTAAACGTCCTTTGGCTGAGAGAGAGAGAGAGAGAGAGAGAGAGTGTGAGTGAGTGAGTGAGTGAGAGAGAGAGAGAGAGAGAGAGAGAGACAGAGAGAGAGAGACAGAGAGAGAGAGACAGAGCGAGACAGAGCGAGACAGAGAGAGACAGAGACAGAGACAGAGACATAAACGAGCCTAGCCGGGAATTAAGTCGTGTGGAAGCACTGCTGTTTGTGTCAACGTAACAATCAATCAACAAGTTGCGGTGGTAATCATCTGGTGGATTCAACTGCCGTGCGCCTATCCAGAAACAAAAGGACATGTGTGAAGGATGTCTAGATGGTCTTTGAGGTCTGTATGTACCTTGTTGTCCATGCTGAACAGGTAGGTGTCGTTTTTTCTCATCTCGGCCTCCTCCTCTGAGATTATCTCCCCCACGTACCTGGGAAACAGCAGTTGAGATTAAAAGGTAGATCAGCGATGGACAGATTTACGCGAGTTATTTTTAAGAGCTTGAGTTCAAAAACCCCAGAAGTTATGGTGCTGTGTATAAATGCAAAAACATACTCGCAAATAAAAGTGCCCTGCGGTATGTCTTGCAGCGCCCGGACCCCCCAGCCCTTCTTTGGGGTCCTGAACAGCTGTAGTCTGATCCTGAAAAACACATAGCTTCATTAAACGTTTGTTCTCGATATTATCTAGTCTTGTTGTGAGTGTAGTGCAAAAAACAACAACATGACTTGACCAGCCACACTACATAAAAAAGTTAAATACACATTTATTTTCACTGGCTGAGCCGTGAATGGAACTGTTCCCATACTCAACACTTGTACCTTGTGTTTTACCGGAGGAGGATTCCACTAGAGGCACACCAGATTACTCGTACAGTACAGAACCTCCGGACTTGCAAGGCGTAAAACAAACACGGGAACACTCCAGAGGTTACCATCTGGTTCATTCGGCGATCGTGGCAGACAAAGCGACAGCAGCGGCTACTTTCCACCGCTCTCGTGTCCCTGCTGACGTGCCCACGTAACCCTGACCCTGTCACAGCCCCGCACTGACCCCCCCCCCACCGTTCGTCCGCGCGTACGGAATCTTGCAGACGGGAAGCGTTCATTTCCGAGGACGCACGGAAACAAGCAACGCTCCGAACGAAGCACGCAATGGGCGCGGTCAAAAGCAATTACATGCCCGGCCTTATGCAGAGAACACAACACAAATAAAAGTAAAAACTGCAAATGGGGATTGTGTGAGATGGATTTTGGGTGTTTAACGTGCCTGGCTCGAGGTCTAAGAAGCATTCCAGGTGCAAGGTTCGGACGTACCTCAGTCCGTTCTGCACGACGCGGTTCTTGCAGGTCCTCCGACAGGAGCACGCGTGGTTGCACTCGAAGATCAGGGGAGGCTCCTCCCTGCAGAACTCGGGCAGCAGACGGCCAGCCTGGAGGGCCAAAAAGGAGAAGAGAAATGCAGCAATGCACAACTTCAGTCCTGTATCTCCACTTGTTTGAAAGAAGCGCGGGAGAACGAGTTTTGTCTGTGAAAGATCCTTGAGCGTGACGCCAAACCTCTACCCGCTGCCTTTTAAGATAAGTACATCGGTAGCTCATTTTGATTTGTGGAGCGATGAGTACTCATTTGCTGGGACTTTGATACCACAGGCAGATGTTGGGGGAGTTGGGGTCAGCGACAGTCCTCCTCACCTTGTCGTACCAGCAGCGCAGGCTGAGCTGTCCACACATGCACACGCTGGATGAGCAGTCCTCCTTACAAACGCAGTACTGTGGGGGCAAGAAGACACCAGCATCGTTGTATTTCTAGTCGATTCTATCATTCAAATCGAATGTTCACGTTGTTGGATTTGAAGTAATAGTCCCTCTTTAAACCAACTGTGGCTGAACGCAAGCTTTGTCGTCACTTAAAAATCGGTATTCACAGAGTGTGTGTGGATACCCATCGTATTTCTTGCAATAGGTACGACAACACGAAGGTTCTGAATTTGTCAACGTCATATGTATTCCCCGTTAGCCGTTCTGCAAAAGCTTTGGTACCACTTCGCCTATTGGGGGCGCTATAATTCACTGTCAAAGTGAAATGCTAAGCCCCGCCGCCCCAATGGCCCCATCAATAAAGTGATGATGATAAACTTCACTAAAGACTATAGAGTCCGTTGTGCGGCCTAGTGCAGAGCTAGGCTAACAAGAGACTATAGTCTGTTGTGTAGAGCGTAGTGCAGCGCTAGGCTAACTACAGACTATGGAGTTGATCAACCTACTACGAAAAGCATTTCTTTATTTCACTTGGAAATACTACAAGTGCTTGGGTCCGTCCATCTCACCTGTAAGTGTGTGAGGCTGTGTGTGTTAGCTCACCTGTAAGTGTGTGCGGTTGTGTGTGTTAGCTCACCTGTAAGTGTGTGATGTTACGATCTATGTTCATGGGCGAGGTGACGCAGTTCACAGGGATGTATTTGTAGTTTTCTGGACACGGTTGTCCGTCCTCTGAGTTGACGCAGGGGATGGGAACCCTCTCGTGACCCCTGGCGACGTCTCTGTACAGAAAACAGGAAGTGGCAGTTAGTAGGACGTCCGGTAGGGACACCGCACACCCTAGGGTTAGGGGGTGTCATCTACGAGTCCGACGTTGGATTGTAATCGGCATACAAATAAAGTAATTTGTAGAAAAGTATAATTTATAGATTGTCAGTAATAGGCTGCTGTGGAATGTGGGTATGTTAATCTTGTGTATGCATGTAAAACATAAATACAGCTGGTACGAGGTAAACCTTTCGGTTCAAATTTGTCTAATTCATCATTTCTGCAGAGGGGGGAAAACTGAGCACAGGACGTATGCATGATTTGAACAGGAAACAATTTTCCAGTCTTCCAAGGACATGAATGAATGTTCTAGAAAAATATGCAGCTTGTTGCTAAGGGATGAGATTCTAGATGCTATGGGCATGAACCTCTTGGCTTGGGTCACGCAGTTCACAGTGACCCCAACGGCTTGTCAAAAGACCACGCAAATACAAATATTTAATAGAAAACTGTAAATGATTAAATATGAAGCCAGAGTGTTTTTGACCAGACGAGACAGCATGTCTGGAGATGAGGAGCCATCTGGTACCGGAACATTTCATTCACAAGTGGACAAATAGTTCCTTCCTAAACCAACAGCAGATGCTTTAGGTGGGTCAGAAAAAACCCAACATACCGAAAGAAAGTCTTCAAAAACATCTTAGAAATCTTCAAACCTGAGGGTTGTCACTTGAAAAGCTTCGTTACTGCTGTTCATTCAAGACCAAGGCTGGATACATGCTCTTAATCCCTGCATTCTTATGTAGCAAAGCTGAGCATTAGCACGTCCGCGTTAGCAAGCGCGCGCTAGCAAGCATTTGGCAACAACATTTTATAATTATAATTCCACACATTGGGTGAATTTCGACGGCCCACCTATTGAGGACCTTCTCGGTGCCCTCCGGAGGGCAGTTGTTCAAGGCCTCCCTCTGCCTGCGGTTGGCCTGGAGGCAGAGCCAGGCCTTGGAGGTCTGGCCACAGCAGTCCAGTGGGGTCTCCCCCTCGCGGTTCCTCAGGTACACGTTAGCCCCCTGGGACAGGAACAACCTGACGGAGGGGGGAGAACAAGAGACCAGGGTTGGTTGTTGTTATTATGGGATGCTTTGGGCGAAATGACACCGCGGGACTGAATCTCCTCTAATCAGGTTCTTTGGCCACATCCCTTTGGCCCTTGTTACAGGTGGACTTGCAACGAGGCGTTACGGAGCATCGAGGCAGGATTGGTAGAAAAAGGCGTCCGCCAAATAATGGAAAACAGAACTGTATAAAACAAACAAAATAAGGTCACAGGGTTTAACCTTCTGGGTCCACAAAGTGACACGGGGTGATGGTGCATGGACGTTCCCTCACTCCACTCACCCCTGACTGGCTTCAGCGAGTTCTACCAACAGGCTGTTTCCTCCTACTAGCCCAGTCCATTTAACAGAAACAATTAAGATAAATACAAATGAAAGACAAATGCCTGAAATTATTAATAAATTACAATGACATCGTATTAATAAAATACACCCGCCATTATATCCCCCTCCTTAAACAATCCAAACCCTGGAACAATGTCCTAATGCGCGTTTGACGTAATGTATGATGGGGTGAAGTGTAACGGACACAAGTAGCGGGAGGCCTTCCCACGACTCGGTGTGAATACGGCTTGAGAAAGTGGCAGCGTGACAGTGTAAGGATTACAATGATGTAGACGCTAAGTAGCGCTGAATCCACGGCCCCCGCTCTGTGACAGCCCCTTGCTGGATTTGTACCACAGTCCCAACATGCGTTGGGACTGTGGTACAACACAACAGGGAAATCTCTTTGAGCCACTCCCCTCTGGCAGGAGGCTGAGGTCCATCAGGACCAAAACCTCTCGTCACAAGGACAGCTTTTTCCCCTCCGCCACTAGCCTTATTAACAAGGCCCGGAAACCACCCTGACTCTCTCCACACCCCACCCCTGGCTCTACATGCCACTGTACTTAAATCTGCTCTTGTACATCTAAATTGTGTGTATATATTCATATATTGATACTTATTTTGTTTGTTCTGTTTAATGTGCAATAGAGAACGTGACGTGCACCTACATCACCAAGACAAATTCCTTGTATGTTTAAAAAGCGTACTTGGCAATAAAGCTTTTCTGATTCTGATTCTGAACAGGTGTTGTGTTGACTTAACCGGTCACTTAAAAGTTAAGTGAACCCCACCTTTTTTCAGGTTTTAGGTGTTTTGTGTGTTTTTTCCTTAAAGCCTCACGTGACACACTCGACGCGGTTCTCCCTGGCGGCGATGTGCAGCGGCGAGTCCCCGTGGATGTTGACGGCGTGCAGCTCGCCGCGAGCCTGGATGAGCAGCTCGGAGATCTCCACGCTGCCGGAGAACGCTGCCCAGTGCAGGCAGATGTTCTCCTCCTGACCCGGGGGGGGGGGACACACAATACCAGTCGTTTCATTGGTCGAATGGTGTGCGACAAGACATACACGCACATCCAAATTCATGCAGGTGCAAGTGAGGACAGTGTTGGCGGAAATCAACGCATTGGGGGAGATGCGTATTGTGCAGACTCTGCGCTTTCATGCGAATGGTGTGTATACCACAACAGGATAAATGTATGCATGTATAGCGTCAACATCCCAGGAGCCACAATATGTCCACGCAATAAAAGGTTTAAAAAAGGCTTTAAAATAGCTAACCTAAAAGGCAAAAAAACGAATGACAGCCAAAAGAAAAAAGTATTCATTTATTTAATTATAAAGAAAATAAAACGATGTCAAAAGCAAAACCAATATTTAGCAAGGAAGCAATAACATGGATTCCTATAGAAAGCAAATGGTGAAGGGATTAAAATGGACACCTTGTCTCGGATGCTGACGTCGGCTCCTTTGGACAGCAGCAGCCTCACCTGGTCCAGGTGTTTGTACTCCGTGGCCCAGATCATAGCCGTCCACCCACCATCGTCCTGGAGGAAACACACATTTGAAATGATTATAAAAAGAATGAATGTCAACGGTAAAAATGGGGACACAAAAAGATCCGAACACGATAACAGGAATAAATGATGAAAAATGTACAGTGTAATTCATTCTGATATGAAATTGACTTTTGTTTTCATTATCCTATTTATTCCAAGTAAAACACAATAGTAAAATAAAAAGGTGTTAATTCTCCAAAAACAACAAGGAGAACAAAAAGAACTGATCGATCCAGTTACAGACCCTAGCCTGCAGGTGTTCAGGGAAGCTTCAGAGTCCCATTGTGTGATGAGGTGTGTGCAGGAAGGGGGTACCTGACAGTTGATATCGATGAGCCGCGTGGAGAGCAGGTACTCCACCACCCTGTAGTGTCCCGACTTCGCCGCTAGGTGGAGACACGTGAAGCCTTCCACGTCCTGAGAAACCGCACATCACAAACAGCTCAAGGACAAACGCTGACGCCTTCAAACCGTACCGGTACGAGAAGACCCCATCTCTAAAAAGGCCTTTCTGAAGCGGGTACGGCCGGTTTTCTTCAAAACAAAGGGACTACATGTAGGATTTTACATGCATAAATCACTTTAAATCACCAACAGGTTGTAACTGAACTCATAAAATGACCGCGTCCCTGACTCTCTTTTGCGTTGAACAGCCAGTGGGCAAATCTCTATGATATTTGAAGTGGGACGGTTTTACCGGGGGGAGAAAGAAAAGGAATGACTTGACGTCTAAGCGCGGATAACGGCAAGAATGCTTTTTCCATTTTATCCCCTGACGCCGGTCCCGTTGTCGGTGTACGATCGTCACTGTCTCAACCCTCCAGTGCCCTCAACGCAACGCAGGCTCCGGCAGGCTGCAGTTCACTGACGGCCAAAGGGGTCAGTAATGAGTCATTTCTGAGTCGTACCTTTGAGGGCCTTGTGGATATACTGTGCATACCAGGCGTCTCCCCAAAAGATGCAATAGTGGCGCTGCACTAACATGCTCCTTTCCAGCGCTACCATGTAACATTTCAAATCAAGGGCGGTCATTGGAAACACGACCCGCTGTAGCTCCATTGAAGACACCCCATGCCCACCCCCGTGACCGCGTTGCACGAGTGGGGGTGGGGGGGGGCCCCCGTCTACCTTGTGTGTGGCGCTGGCCCCGGCCCTCAGAAGGTAGCGGGCCGTCTCCATGTGGTTCCCCTCGCACGCCTCCATCAGCGGAGTCCTCTGGTCCTCGTCACACATGTCCAGGTTAGCCCCCGCCTGGAGACGTTCACACCTTTTAGAAGTGCTTCTTGAGTGACTGACTGACTATCTATATCTATATCTATATATATAAATATGAAAACAAACACCTATGCCCAGTTCTTGCAGCATGCTGCATACCATGCGTGTATCTACCAAATATAAATCATTTTACCATCTCAATTAGTGCAAACAGTACAACTTTAATATTGAACAGTATTGATCATCTCCATGAGGCTATATTTTGTGTCTTGTTTTAAATCTGTCGGTCGTGGATGGTTACTGAACAACCGTTTTCGGCGTCTGTTGGCCTTGAGCCAGCTGTACCTGGACGAGCATGTGGCAGATCTCTTCGTGCCCTGTCTCGGCTGCGGCGTGGAGGGGGGTGCGCTTGTTCTGTGCCTCCATCTTGAAGTTGGGGTCGATGCCGTCCACTGTGACACACAGAGAGGGGGTGAACTTTGTCAGGAAATCGGAAACCGGTCTATGCCGTGGAGCGACGGTCGAGACTATTTCCGTCTACCTGAAAATAGTCTACTTCTGACGACCGACCCACGTTTGTGTCCCGAGATATTATAGACCGTAGCCGGCGGTACCCAGACCCCGTTGACCAAAATAAAAAAAGGGAACCCTAGCCCGTATGGGTGGGAGAACTGGTAGGACTTTGCCATCAGAAAGTCGTCTGACTGTTTGACGGTGGTGCCAACGTACCCAGCATCAGCACAACCTTCTTCAGTTCCGCCTGCTTGGCTGAGGTGTAAAGCTGCTTCGGATGAAACCGCAGTTTCTTGGGCCTGGTTGGAGAAAATGTGCATTCAATTATAACATCAACAACGCCATACCACCGCACAAAAGCCGACACACCGGTTCTGATGATAAAGGACCGTTGTTAATGTTGATGTTGTCAATATTCCATGAAAGTAATCCTTACTTCTCCATGTCGAGGGCTTGGAGAATGGTTTCCAGGGTGTCCTTGGGGGGTCCCAGGACGGCCGTGGGGGTCCCAACCACCCCTGGTCCAGCCAGAAGTGGTCTGATCCTGGGCCAACCGGGGGGAGCGGAGCGGTCCAGTCCATCTCCTGGACCCATGGACAGAGAACTGTCTGCCCTCCCTCCGGGTTCAGCCCTCAGAACCAGAGAAGAGCTGGGAGGACAAGACAAGAAAACCATCAACTCCAGCCCAATTTATCCAACTAATAATACTTTATAATAAAATGATAAGCCTGAAGATCATCTGGGATTTTTGGTTCATAACAACCATGATATAAACGCCTAAAGTCTGCATTGTAAGAAAACAAGTCCTTAAAATAATGTTCTAGCATTGCCAAGTCAACATAATTTTTGTTAAATTCGTCTTCATTCTGAAACTGTAGTTTGACCAACCAAACCATTACGGGCCAATCACACCGAGTTGTATAGTCCCGTCTACCAACTTGGGTCTCCTAGCAAGAGCGAGAAGATCCTTCTCCCCCCCTGACCCCCCCCACCCCCCAGGGCTCCGCCAACCCTACCCGTCGGCGGTGGTGGTGTCGGCCCTGCCCTCCAGGGCCCCGGGGGTGGGGGGTCCCTGGTGCTGCGGGACGACCAGCGCCACGGTGGAGGTGGTGTCGGCCTTGGCGACGGTGACCTCCTTGGCCCTGCCCGCCTCCTCGCCGCAGTGCGGGCAGAAGCTGTGGCCCTTCAGCACCGAGGCGCACGCCCGGTGGAAGCGGTGCGAGATGCTGGGGTCCGGCTGGCACTCCATGAAGGTCCCCTGGGGGGGGGCAGGGCCAGAAAGGAGACGCCGGTCAGGGGGGGGGGGGAAAAAGAAAAAAAAGGGGGTCGTTGAGGTCAAGTCACCGTGGCGCCAGGGGAGCCGTTGCCATGTGAAACGCGCAACTCACGGCCCTGCAGAAGTAGCCGCAGCCCGGGCAGCACTGGTGCTTGAACATGCCGCCGCGGTGGTCGTCGCACAGCACCAGCAGCTGCAGCGTGTTGGACGGCCGCATCATCTCGTGCTTGAGCACCGCCGCCTGGCAGCGCAGCAGCAGTCCGTCCACGCTCTCCGTGGCCATGCACTTCCGGTCCGCCAGTGTGAGGATCTCCCGGCTCTTGGGCGTCTCCATGCGACAGCTGCACAGCGGCAGCTCCTGGGACAAGCAGTCGGCCTCCACGGAGGACCTGGAGACACCTGGGGGCGTACAGGGAGGCCTTCAGCGCGGGCCCCGGCTACAGGTGGTCGCTCGGGTCATTTTAAAAAGAGTCTCGATGCCAAAGTGAATTCAGGTACATGTCAGTATGGAGCAAGTAAGTGTTGCTAATTTGGGATCGACCCCTGACCCTTGCTATGTGGCCATAGCCAGTCTTATCCAAGCCCTTGGGATTTACTTTGGGCAAAGTCCAATGTGACAGACATGTACCGAGTAGATCAGCTGCTACAGACAGAGTTCACTAAACATTCACTTTACATGGATTTCACGTGTCAAGAGGAGCTGGAGCCGTTTCTCACCAGCATTTTGGAAGGGTAAGAGGCTCTCTGGGACCTTGGGGTGAACAGGCTTGGGGAGGATCTGGGTGTACCCTCTATGGGAATCCGTCGGGGCCAGGGATGAGGCCTCGGACCGGGCTTTGGTTTCAGGTCCTGGAAGGAAGCAGGTCAAAAAGATCAACCATAGTCAAATTCCGTGCCGTTGAGCAAAGCCTCAGGCTAAGGAGACGTCAAACTACACCAATACCAACACTTGACCATTTATCTCAAATATCAAAGCGTAAACTAAAACTAGACTAAGAAAAGTACACAAGCGGTAATATACAAGCTTCAATTCCAATCACCGTTGATGTCAGAAGCCATCTTTCGCAAGTGGGTCCGCTTCTCAGGTACGAAAACCCAAATCCAACCAAGAAGAGCTTCCAGAACCAAAACGAATCCTCAATGTTGTTCATCAACTGTGAAAGTTGAGTTGTAAAACAATTACCTTTGACCCTACTCTTTTTCCATTTCCTGGATGGTCTCAGCCAGGCACTGTCCGCAGTTATCTTCTTCTTCATCATCTTCTTCTTCTTCAGGCTGGATTCTGAGCTCTGAGGTGGAGAGAAATCATTTGTTACATTCAAATAACAACTACACTGAGCTACTTAAAACCTTTTTATTAAACGGTATGAATTTAATATGAATTACAGAAATGCGGATACAATTATGAAAGCACAGCGCAATCTGATGGCTACCCTAAAAAACATAATCCTTCAAAAAAGGGGTCTCATTACAAGAGTGACAAATAAACACAACGGCAAAACAGCACGGAAGGGCTAGCCTCCCCTTAGAAATGGCCCAAGCCATACTCAGGACACATTTCCATTGAGCATTGCGCCACAAGTAGTAACTGATCCTTTCTAGAGAATTCAACTGAACGTCAGGCAGAAGTCTGAACATACCAAGTCTGACTCCGTATCGTCTTCCTCTCCCTCCTCTTCCACGGAGTCCTCAGTCTCTTGGTCGTCGGCCTGTTTTATCAAACCAAGGCAAACACCAGATGCAACGGAACACAGATTCATAACAACGCAAAACAGGCCTGAATAAGGGAAAGAAAGGCTGTGACTTGAATACATGGAATTAACCCTTGCAGAGAGTCAAACACTTGTAAACACTGAAAAGCAGGCATTTCACAACGTTGTGAAATGAAGTGACTTATCAAAACGACCAAAGTATTATTTAGCTCCAACCTGAGAGACGGGCTCGGACGTGCTACTCAGGTCCTGGGAGCCCTTGCCGTTTTCCTCTTCGTCCTGCTCCTCTTCCTCCCAGTCATACGTCTCCTCAGACTCCTCCTCAGAGTTCTCCATCCGCTCTCCATTCACACCCTTTTCCTCCTTTGGCTACCAGATGGGAGAGAATAATTAAAACGCATGAAAACGACATGAAATTATACATATACATTATATGGAATGAAAACGAAAAATAATTAACTGAGAACTGACTAAATAGAAAATGATGGCTGAATTAAAAAAAGATATATATACTTTGTTTCCCCCCACTCGAATGAGTGGATGAAGCTTTCAGAAGGGGATTTGAATAAGTGTATTTATACACTGGTTACTCTACACGGTGTTGATTTTTATAGTTTACTACTGCAGGCTGAGTTTGTGTTCGCTGTGAATAGCCAATTACGCGTTTACAAAGCCAGCAAAATGATTAATGAACAAATATTGATCAAAAGAAGTAGATACGCCCTGCTCACCCGATTTGAGCTCGGCCGCCATCAGATTTAAGATTATTAGTCTCAGATCGGTTTTGCGCGAGTAGCTGTAAACGTATACAAACGTATAAATAGCAGAAGCAAAGACCTGGGGACTCGTAGTCACATTGTGCTTCCGTCTGCACATTTCCCGGATCGACCGTTGCTTCATGATTCGCCGCTTCTTCTTGGGAACGAGGGTGTAGATTCCCATTTTCCTCTTCTTCCTGCGGTAATTCCACGCCCCGGCCTGAGACACTGAAAACACAAAACGCAAAACAAATGTTAGAAACGATGGCGAAGAATGTGTTTCGGTTTCCATTAGCTCCCCAACGCTGGTCTGGTCTGTAGCTCAGGTAGTAGAGCACGGCACGGACAGGGTTTGGGGTTTGATTCCCACTCCCATGCTATGAATGTATGCACACGCAGCATTTTAGGCACTTCGGACAAAAGGCGTGAACCAAACTGCCCACATTATTATTATGACATGTAATAATACAACAATAATAATACTAATCTTCCCAGTAACCTTTCTGAGCTCTGATACTTAATTAGTTTTCATCATCATCATCATCATCTAGGGCTTGTACACTGCAACTGTCACGTCACAATGACCGCCGCCATTTTGGGAGTATAAGACCAGTACAATGTTATTACTTATGTTGGTAGTAATGTTTCTTTGGTCATTGTTCAGTAAATAAATCGTGAAATGACTTGCCATTATGGGCAGACATTGTTGTTGTTGTTGCCATGTTTACTACTGGTTACTACTACTCTCAAGTCACATTAAGCCATCAGGCTATTCCCAGTGTCAGGCAGCCTTTATAAACCCAGGTAGGTTTTGGGGGCTCTGGTGTGTATTCTGGTCGTTCTGGTGCTGTGCCGTCTAACCCAGTGGGATCTCGGTGGACGAGGAGGTGGCTGGCGCTTGGGGTGAAGGAGTGGCCGGGGAAGAGGAGGTGGTCGCGGCTGAAGATGGAGTCGTCTCCTCTGGGCTCTGAGGTAGCTGGTGTTGGAGGGAAGGCTGGAGATGGGAGTCCATCACACTGCTCTCGGCCTCCGGCCGCAGGCAGTTTGCTTCCCTCCGTTCCCTGTTGAGAAGCTGCAGGGGACGGGAACCAATGATAGCTTTAGGGTAACTCGAGTTGGATCACATTAACTATTACTATTTAGTCATCGTGCAGACACTTTGATTCAAAGTGACTGAAGTGAATTCAGACACAAGTAAGGGGATAAAAATCTTGCTCAAGGGTAGAGGTAGTATATGTAGGCTGCAGACATTGGGGGTTGGACCCATTACCTTAAACACCCTAGCCATTAGACTATCCTGCCCTTATCTCAACGGACACTGATTCAACTTTGACTTTCCATCTTTTCTAGGTTTCGATGGGGTACCATTTACATCAGGTCTAAATCCCCAGCGGATCCAGAAATGGTCTTGCGGCAGACCTTTGGGCAAAGAACCCAGTAATATCTCCAGCTGGGGGTCGAACACCCTAGCCCCCACACTGGCCGTTGGGTCATGCAACTCCAGGTCCGGCCAACCCTGTATGGTGGTCACCTTTTGCGCCAGGCTGACCGCCGGCCTGGACATGGTCTTGCGGGCTCTGTGGACGGTGACTGGCGGTGGAGGAGTGGAGGTCGAGGTGGCCGACAGGCCGGGGACGTTTCTAGTCTCTGACGTCCGCTGTCCCAACGTGATGCCCGCGTCGCCATCGCTCTGCCGAGTGTCGGAGCCGACGGCACGGCCGGGGGACGAGGACGGGGGGGATTTGGCCGAGTGTCCCGCTAGCGTGGCCCCGGACGGAAGCCAGTTAGTCCTGCAGGGGGAGACCCCTTCGTCCGTCGAACAACTTCCACCCCGTTTGTCCAGAACAAAGCCGTTGCTTCCGGTGACGGAGCCGTGCGGCGCGTCCAAATGGGACGTCCCGTTGCCACTGATGAACGAGCCGGGACCGGTGGAGAGGCAGTGAGTTGCACTCTTGGGTCTGTGGTCCAATTCCATGCCATTGAGCAAGGCCTCGGGTCGTGGAGACGGGGAGAGTCTACTTCTAGCTGCCTCGTGATCTCGCCCTGTTGGATACAATTGATTAATTATTGACACAAGACATTTCCGTTAAACCTGCCCTAAGCACCGTTTGCACTGAAGCCAGCACTTCTGTTGAGAACTATGAATGTTTCCAACCCACAACCCACGGCTCAATCACTTCATGTGACGGTAGCACTAACGAAAGTACATAGTATATGCATAGTAGTGCAGTTATACAGTACATGAGTTACATAGTTAGAGAGCAGGTTTAAACCCTGATGGGAGGACTCCGGGTATTTCCAACTCACCAAGTCTCATCTCTCCATCAGCTGGGGGTTCCATCTCTTCTTCTGGGGCGGAGGGCTCCTTACCGACACCACCCTTGGCCAGACCAGTAGGCTGAAAGGCAGGGTAATAAAATAACAAAGAAGAGCAAAAATGAATAATATCGCATTAGTGTAAATAAAGAACAAATCCAATCGAGCCTGCTTGGGGCCAGATTGATGAGTTAATAAATAAATAAAAGTGTAAACACATACGTTGTTTCAGCACTTTCATCAATGCGATAAAAGCCATAGGGAAAGAACAAAATGAGAAGGAGCCAGGTGCATTTCCATCGTCGCTTTCTAAAAAGAACCGATAGACAACCGACCGTAACAGACTCTTTGTTGCTTCAAAAGTACACCCTTAACAGCCAACTGACTAAAATAACCAGACACCCCTTTCATCTTAAGAGGGAGAGGCACATCCAAAAGGCTGATCAAACCAACAATCTCCCCATCATCTTTTCCCCTCGTAACCATGGCAACCATCAAGCACTAAAACACCTTTACTTTGCTGCCAGCATCAGACACCTTGATGCTGGCCCCGCGGAAGCATTGACCTCCAGATGCAAGTTACGTAACAATCCGGACCCGACCGTTTTTTCCTTCCTGTTTCTGAGAGCAGCCCGGTCTGATCTGTCTCGGCTACCGTCATTAGTTAGCGGCGCCGCCGTTCAAAGCGAGAAGGGTCTATTTAACTTGTTTGTTAGCATGTTAGGGTGCCTAGCATGTTCGGGTACTTAGCATTTAGTGCTACATTACAAGTAGGGCTACATCGCAGGTTGTTTGGGGCTGCTTTCAACATTTGAGGTTGTGGTGTTAAGTTCGTAACACCAGTGAATTACAGGTGCCCGTTTATTTCTCCACAGCCACGTATCTACCACGTAACAGTAGAACGCTGCCACACCAATAACACAATATAGTTAGAGCACATTAGCCAAGGTTTAGAACTGAAGGCCTGAGTTCATATCAACGTGCACTTCCAACATGTGAGTAGCCCAAGACTACAGCTTCTTCATTCGTCAAGTCTGTATACAGCCAAAAGGTTATAGTGTGTTTATCGGAAACGGTTAAGCCTCCTATTCTGATCCTATTTAGCTGCGGCTCCAACCAGAAATGAGGACTTTCTCTTAGGCTTCATTGCTGAAGAAGCATTGCAGCATGTTTCTGTCACTATATTCTGATTTCCTGGCTTTGTTCCTGCTCATCTTAAGGCCCAAGCTTCCCGAGGAGGCTTTGAGAGGAATTGTACACGTATTACAATTTATATTTGTCAAAGGTTAAGACTAGATGGTGCATAATTATGAATCTGAGAGAGGCCTCGACAATGTGATTCAGGAGCAACCAGTCTGGCTGCTGCTGCTTGAAAGAGAGGGAACCTCTTGCTCTCCAGTCCACAACAGACAATCCACTCATTGAACATGATTTAAACCCAGGCCCCTGGAAAAAGAGTGACAACCTGCCTTTTAGTCTACAGAGAGAATAGAGAACCACGAGTAATATGCCCTTCACACAGGCGGAACATAAGAGCTTCTAGCTCAAGTCTAATCCAGAGTCCCCTTGTCAGTGGGCATCTAGCAGGCAACAGGACTCTTCTGGTGAACAATTTATATTGGATGTATTCAACACATTCACTTCTTGTTCCTGAGTTTTACAAAGTCATACAGGAAACCACTGTTCCCCTGTTCTCCCCCTAGTGGCCGGCCGAGGAACTGCACCCATGAAATAGGGAAGAAAAGGTGGGGGAGGGGAGCATGATAGAGCTGTCTGCTGATCTCCGCCATTTCGTAACCAGTGTTTACAGACTTGCCGTGCTAGTTGCACCGGTCTCCCACCAGACTACCAATGAAAGGCCTTGGGTACATCGGGTTACGAAGGGTAGTGAAACTAGCTTCAATTCTAGTTCAAGCCCATCTGTACAGATAGCACTGCATTCACATTGAAAGAAAGAGCCATGTGAGTCTCTTTAGATAGAAAAGCACGCAACAAAACAAAAACGAGAAAGAGACAGGAACCGCAGCCTGTGTAGATTAGGTTGAAATATTAAATCGCTTTAATTATGTCATACGACAATCACTTCTAATTTGTTTGTTTAAAAGCATTTAAATAACGCCAACACCATGAACAGACCGAGAGCCCTAAACAGGGCCTGGGTCTCCCCATCTGTGAGACCGTTTACGGATGCCCCACTGAGAGGCTATGAACATGTAGCCCACAAGACATGCATGTGAATGCCAAGTCGACCTTTCATCCAGAGCCACAACCCTGCGGGTTCAACTCAGCCTGCCTATTCAAACGCTTGAGGGAGAAACAGTACAGAAAGCCTTCCTGCAGATCATCGACCACCGCCATGACGAGAGGAGTGCCCTTACATTCATCAGAGTTTCCCTTTATAATTTCCATCCAATCTCAATTGTATTACTAATGGCGTCCTCCTTTGTTCTGCATAGTCCTCAAAGTGAACGGTCAGTCTGAAAGAACATAACTGGTCCCTCATCTACTGAAAATGTAATGCTTCCAACAGAGACTCAGAGAAAAGGCCTCCACATGTTACACGTTTCTGAAATGTTACACCTGAATCATTTCATGGCTGGGCTGAGAGACCCAGAGAGGTTGTTCAGAAGACACGCGGGAAAGCAGGAGAGAGGGCAGACAGACAGAAGAGACCAGCGCGAGGTAACCCCAATAGAGGATCTCAGGTGAGGCAATCCTACAGATGGGCATGGTTCCAGATGTCCACAAAGTCAGCAGCCATCCCTCATTCCATCCTGCATTTCATTCCTTCGCTGCCATCATTGCCCTTAAGACTGTGGCTGAGTGCTGTCCAAAAGCCACAACCAAATCCGAGATACCAATCCCTTCAGACGACACATGATGGCGTTTTGTTCTCTGGAACAAAAAAGGCAAACAAAGGCCATCACCGTAGCCAGGACCCGCTCATCAGGTTCGACAAGAAAGTTTGCTTTCACCAACTGCTGATGATGCAACTACAGCATTAAATTACAAACCGTAGGAATGCTGTCCCTCAAACGGTAAGACAAAAACCATTAAAAGACCCGTGGACTCAAAATCCAGCGCTTTGTACCGCGAGAGGAGACCCTGACAGGCCAGTGGGGAGCAGAGTAATGGGGCTAACGTTCCCCCTCTCAATGGAGGATGAGGAGACTCCATACCTGCTTTCTTCTCATGGCCGAGCAGCAGAGCGCGTCAGAGACAGGAAGAGGGTGGGGGAGTGCACATGCAGGAGTGAGATTAAGAGAAGGGAAGCGTGAGAAGAAGAGTGGAAGAGTGAGAGACCATGATGAGCCTCAGAGCAGATCGGTTTCCCCTTCCTTTTCTTCCCCTGCATGCTCGTTCGCCCTGCTGGTCATGTGACCCGGTGGGTCCATCTCCCTGAGCATGCTCAGTAGGCTCCAAATGAAATGCCATCTTTTTTCCAAATGCTTTTCTTAAAAGATTGTTACTCAAAAGACATTGCTGCTGATCATACGAAGGAGGGAAGAACAAAAAGGGAAGGAGAGGGAGGACACACAAAATCCCGAGTTGATTCAAGGGAAACTACGGAAGCCCTGGGTGGACAAGAAGGCTCCCCAGATCTCTGTTCTGACAGTATAAATAAGTTTCTATTGTCCTCAGGGCAAAAAAAAACAACACCAACACACATGTCAAAGCCAGCCAGCCCTTCAAAGAATAAACCAGTAAGATGTCTCAATCTCACACAACCTTCTCAATGTCAAAGAATTTCAAACCTACTCACTCGCCATGAAGAGAATAGCACATTTGTTGCCAAAAAAAGATTGAACGAGCATGATGTGTAAGCTACTATTCCTGATTTACAAGGTTGGTCGGTTTCAAGTTGGAAGAGATGACAAATCCTAAATAAATGTGTATATAGTTAATTGTCAGATAATCATTCATACTTTGTCTTTTTTTAAGCGCTCTCTGGTTGTTTGAAGTTTGCCATGTCCTGTTTGGTTTACCCGGATTCAAAAATAGCATGTTATGCCATATAGAATTATATTGAGATATATACTTATTTAAATTAACTACTACCAATAATATGCTTCTTTATTTCCTCTAGGAAAATGTTTGATTGTTTTGAAAGCAGTGTCTGAACACAACAACATTAAAATATTCTTAATTCTGAGGATAAACACTTGCAAATCTTTCTAATGGTAAGAAGGTAGTTATGGATTTTTAAATCCCTAACTCATCATTACTAGCATTCGTTAGCATAGTGTACAGTATGAACCCAATGCAAGAACTGGTTTGTACAAAGTGCAAATGTAAATGTTGATAAAAGGTTAAATATGTAATTTCGAACCCATGTAATGCAACAACCAGCTTGTGTGGAGCGGATGGTTGTTGGTTGGGTTTTGGCATGTCATCAGGAAGTGCCAATGAGCAATCTTTTCCTCTGCACCAATCTATGAAGGCTTGTAAGGAAATTCCAAACAACTCTGACAGGTCCATCATTCTACAATGAGAAAGATAATAAAACCTGTGTGACCATTGCCACTTTTTCCACGGGTGAGTAACCCAACCAATTCACCCAAGGATCCGCCTATATTTTCAAAACAATGTGAAGCACGTCACCTTAAGAGAGGGACAGGATTGTCTATGGTTAGGGTGTTTACCTCCCAGTCGAAAGCTTCAGGGTTCGAACCCCAATGTCTGAGTCTAATCTGCAGGCAGCCTTAACCAAGATGATTAACTCCTACTTGCTCTTTAATGACACATCTGAAATCTTACAATAGTAAATAGTAATTGAGCTGTGCATTAAGCAACTTCCTCAAGCATAAATTCGAATTAGTTATTTTACTTCCTGACAAAATGTGGGGGCATGCAGGGGTTTGAGTCACTGGGATTCAAATGTTGTAAAAATGATTTTGCTAAAAACAACATTGGAGAAATAGTGTGTGGTAAACGAAACATAGTCATACAAGTCTGCGTGCAAGGTATACTGACAAATGTAATTGCTTATAACATGGCGCTTGAGCTATCTACATAGTGTATGATCCCTGGTCTTACACTTCCTGAATGACTAGGGAGTCAGCCAGGGTTTGTGTTGGTCTCATGCAGAACCTAAACTACAGACCAGTGCATGGATGTTTTATATTGAAGTGTAATATACAACTTTCTATTTAAAATGTATATTTCCATAGATCAATGCTCATTAAAAAAAAAAGGTGGCCTAGTGCTACTTTTTTGCCCTTAGCCATTTATTTATTTTTTCATCTGGGCAATACATATTATCTATTGATCCAATTATCAAAAGACTCGATTTTGAGGTGAGGCTGTTTATAAGACGTGAAAGGATGCATTATTTGGTTTTGGGGAATGACATCCCCAAAAAGTATCCAAATATTTATTCGATTGGAGGTTATATTTACAAAATAAAGTCGTGGCTGAGTAGTGTCTTAGCCTAGCCAATGCCAATTGGACGATGGGGCGGATGATAAAAAGACAGGTTTCTGCAGGAAAGGATGATCAACAGACCACCGCTTCCATACATCAACAAACGAACACGTTGCAGCGTCCCATGCAGTCCAACTTGGCCACCACAAAGCAACTTGGCTGGACAATACAAACCGCGCTCTTTTTACATTCATTGAGAGCACACACACACACACACACACACACACACACACACACACACACACACACACACACACACACACACACACACACACACACACACACACACACACACACACACACACACACACAATATGTATACTGGCAACTAAATGAAAGCAACATCTTAAAACGATGTCCATGTTTTCCTGGAGCTTGCAGGAATTCGAGCCATGCCATAATCCTTTGGGCTGAATCATATATATCATCATATACACGTTACGGCTTCCCCGGTCAAATCCATTGATTCGTTATTCGGACCATAAGTAGACAATAACTTCAGCAGTCAGAATATCGCTCTACAGTAGAAGTGAACAGGCTCGGCTAACTAGGTAGGCAGCTAACCATTCGAGATATGCCTCTGTGCCACAAAGTCCTGCCGACAACACACTTGAACAACAGAGGCTCTACACACATTAAACGCAAACGTGCCCAAAACGCATGCCCGTTTGATTTATTCCACAGTACTGCTGGAGCTGGAAGAGGTGGACGGCTGACGGGACCCCAGAACGGGAATGCAGGGCACTCTCCGCGTGCTTTTCAATAACACAACCTCTTCCAATTCAGGTTCCCGGGCGCAGCATCTTCCTGCACATTCAGTTGCCCTCCAGTCCAACACAAAAGCAATCGGCTCTATGTTGCTTGGGGTTCAATTAACGATGTATACGGATTCTGAAACCACCGGCTCCGTGTTCAAAACGACCCAGGTTCGGTTTTCGCGAAAAGTAAGCTGGTGATATCTCTAGCAAACCGGTCGAAAAACGGGTCTCGTACTTACCTCGGATCCTACCGAAGCCATGGTGCCTGGACATAAGCTCCGCCCACCGAGAAACGTCATCTTTATCGTTGTGGCGTCCGCGCGAGGCCACACCTGTGTTGCATTTGTGTTGGGGAGATGGCGTCAAACAGGCCCGGGAAAATATGAGATTAGACAATGAAATCAACGACACGAAACAACTACGTTCACTAAAATGTAGGTCATAAATGCCTGAAAAAAAACTCAGGAAATGCTTGAACAGAGAGCTGCCTGTTGCTTGTCGGTTTACCGATGCAAGAAAATATACATTTCGACCTCACAAAATAACATTTGACTCAGTTTAGTTGATAAATATACCATTCCCCCCATCTTAAATATATTAACGTCTTTGATATAGTCCTACATATCTTGCATAGTGTGCAAGAGCAGTTTGTATTCCAAACAAGTTTAGTTTATTGTGGTGATAAGATAAACTGCTTTTATAAATATATGGAACTATGCTCCTTTAATATTCAGATTGTAAAGCTGTTTCATGCTTTCAATACTGCCACAACAAATACAAGTTATTCATTGCACTTCCACGGATGTGGGAGTTGATTTAATATATATAACACCTCCTTTCTTCTCTCTGTACTGTGGGTCCAAGTGTTTTCATCATTTAGACCTCTGAGCTCGCTCACATGAAGATCACCATGGTAACACCTTGTTCATATTATAACCCCGTATTGATGTCTCTTACATTACTTTCCTTTCAATCAAAACCCAATCTTTATGTTGTAGCAACACAATGCTAATCTTGTGGAAGATGTTCCTACAGTATGGTAGGTTTGGCCTTCAACTTCTACACTAGAGAACGGATTTGATGTATTTATTACCAATATTATTGTCTGAGGGAATATATATATTTTTTGTAATACATTTGTTATTCTTCTACCAAAGATACATAGGCAGAGATCAGTTTAAAACCTTACAGAAAAAGTAGCTAGTGTTTTGATAGTACCTTGTTAAATATATAACAACATTCTGTTCACACAGTAAATACAAATACAACTAGTCTTTAGGTCACACATACGCAGACGCCAAGGTGCATTGTCCGATGATTTTATTGTTAAAGTGTACAATGATGATTGACGTTCATATTAACATACTATGGCGCTGCTACCTTTATTTCTGTACAACGCACCTGTAAACGCTTTGAAGTAGAAAAATACAAAAGCACAAACACCATTCATCATAACGTCCAGGATAAAGAGAAGGAACAACGACGTATTTGGAGTCTTCTTGTAAAGGAACAAATAAACAAGAGAGGAACGGTTTTGGAACAGAAGCTGATGGTGATTTCCAGAAACGTGCGTGTTGTACTATTCCCCATCATGAAGGGATTTGGAATCGCACCTTTTTCTTTGCAACATTTTACAAAGCGTATTTTTAAACAAACGGTTCGGCGGGTCAAAGGTCAACTTGTCGGGCCGAGAGCGACTATACTCTGCGTTGCGTCATCAAACGTCCAGAAGCGCAGTCCAAGAGCGCGTGAACAGGCCTACAACGTTCCTCATTTCCTCTTAACCAAATCAAGGGCATGTAGCTCAGTGGTAGAGGGCATGAGGTCCTGGGTTCAATCCCTGCCATCTCCAAGAGTGGGATCCAAGGGCCATTAGGGACCCGGCCCAGAACAGATCATGTTATGCTTGTGTCCGTTATCTGTCCCACCTGTACGTCATGAAATCACTCCATGTGATTGTAAATCAGCGAGGGAGAGTTTGGTAATGGCGTCAACTAAACACAGTGGGTGGGGGAGGGGGCATGGCAGTCAACAGTTGAGTAATATTGATAAGTCAAAACAGCTCAAATGAAAGCCGGGACGATCAATACACATCTCAACACGCACCCCACCGCGACCCCTTTCCAATATCCTGTTTTACTGGGAAATGGGTCATTCGTGGCGTTCATACAGACTTGAACCAAAACAAATGATTAAAAGCCACACGTTTAAAGACACGGTGTTACGAACAGATGGTTTTGTAATGCATGCATTCACAACAGCAGCTGTGTGCAAAACGACCAGGGTTCCCACAGTAAGGTGTGTCTGTTGTTCATAACAAAGCACAGCAGGAGTCAGGAGTCAGGAGAGTCTAGGGGTGCTGGACTCAGCCTGAAGGGTGCTGGACTCAGCCTGAAGGGTGCTGGGTTTGATCTCCCAGATCTGCAGTACACCTGTTAGTAGTCTATCCTTCAGAGAGATGCCCAGCCACTACCTGCTCCTGAATGACACGGATCTGAATTCACTGTAAGGGTAAATTATGCTCTATTTACAGGAAAGCTAGAGACTCATTTCAAGGTATACCCCCATACTGTGTATGGGTTTCAATCAATGGCAATGGCAACACACTTGCATGGATGCCCAATGCACACAGAAAACAAAGAATTGAAGAAACAAGAACAAATAAATTACAGATACAATCTATTTGAACTTTGGGCATGATTCAGATTACAGCAAGAGGAGGAATCTGATCCAAATAATAGGTGATTAATGAGACACATTTTCACACAGACACACACCAATTCACAAATATTCAAGGTGCTGGTATGTGCACAATAATGATTTACACAGCAACATAAAGAGAGTAAGCGGTGACATTTAACCTTTCTTCATTCCTCAAAACAACAACACATTGAATAAGGCAACAAACCCAAAGTAAAACAATATACAATCATAGAGGGGCAGAAATTGCACTAAGTATCTTAATGCATATCCCCTTTCTTATCTACACAACAAGGGACGTCGTTTGTGGGACGAGACAAAGCATAGATACAAATATGAACAGCTGGTTCCGGTAGTTTCCACCTCCGCACCAGATAAATAAATATCCAACCTGTTCCAGCAGTGGCCACAAGGGGGCAAACGTAGACCGCCCCACTGCCAGCCCCAACTGCAGCAATGTCTTCACTAACCGTAGCAACGGTGGAAAACGAAGATTCACTAATAGCTCACGTCAGAATAATAATTTAAGAAGCTCATGGACTAAACTAAGTAAAGATCACCAAAATGTTGTTTTCAATTGCAACTTCCTCTACAGCACTTTGGTAATTTAAAAAGTAAAAAGTGTGTGAATAAATTTGTATATGCCATTGGTACGTTCACATTAAAAAGAGGTCAATGCTTTTGCTACAGGAGTAGGAAGACGCAGAGGACCGCATGTCGTTGATCAAATGATAAGGTCGGACGCAAAATTTGATTTTAGAGGAACACAGAACCCACATATAAACAGAAACCAGTTATTACTGCTTAGACCCTACTCGTTCACTTTGGTTGACAAATACACAAACACAGGTTCATATTTAAAAACCCACAACTTTTAGAATAAAAGTCTGGCCTCATTTGTATCCCCCCAGTAGACCAAATGCAAATATAATTAAGGCATCATAAATGACAGAACAACAAAAAAAGAAATCACGATTCAATTATGCTATTGTTCTAGATCATCCCAGGCACAGTGTAGTTCAACCAAATCTAACATCGTTTAGAGGTCTGGTGTGTATTCGGTGAAATTCAGTTAAAAATATAATGTTTCCACAACAGTCTCTTCTTCTCTTCACAAGGTTTTCACATCAACGTCCACGATTGGTTGAAGGCCGGGAGCGGGGGTGGGGGGGGGGGGGGGGGGGGGGGGGGGGGGGGGGGGGCTTCCTGGTCTACTGTATTCTGTTTGGCCTAGGGGAGGCGCTGCTGCAGCTCTCTTCGTAGCTCGGAGGAGGTTCTACATGGGGAGGAATAACAGACAGAAGATGAATGATGTAATCTGTAGATTATTGCCTTGTGGTTTGAATCCATCAAGTTAATCCTGGGTCATTATCTGTGGATAACACCTGAGCTATACTGAACAACTGGTCTCCACCCACCATGGGGCTGGTCATCGTGTGTATATAAATACATATATACACTGTATACCGATATATACGTATGTGTATGGATGTGTGTATGTGGGTTTGTATATATATGTATGTATGTGTGTGTGTGTGTGTGTGTGTGAGTGAGTGAGTGAGTGTATATGTGTGAGTGAGTGAGTGAGTCTGTGTGTATATGTGTGAGTGTGTGTGAGTGAGTGTGAGTGTGTGTGAGTGTGTGTGAGTGAGTGTGAGTGAGTGAGTGTGTGTGAGTGTGAGTGTGTGTGTGTGTGTGTGTATATGTGTGAGTGAGTGAGTGAGTGTGTGTGTGTGTGTGTGTGTGTGTGTGTGTGTGTGTGTGTGTGTGTGTGTGTGTGTGTGTGTGTGTGTGTGTGTGTGTGTGTGTGTGTGTGTGTGTGTGTGTGTGTGTGTGTGTGTGTGTGTGTGTGTGTGTGAGTACCATGGGGGTAGTCGGAGCTGCTGTACTCAGGGGGCAGGATGAGGGAGCAGGAAGTGGGCATGGGTGTAGCGCTGCCCTCCGAGTAGAAGGGTACGGTGGCCCCTGTGGACACACAGAACAGCGAGGCCGCGCCCGCGAACTCCCCGCCCGGCCCCCCGGGACCCCCGCCCACACCACGCTGCCCCGGGGCGTGGCCGTAGGCGCTGGGGGACATGGTGGCGCTGGTCTGGCCTGACGGGTCCTGCTGGGAGTGGCTCTTGGTGGGGATCTCCTCGTTGGCCCCGGGGCCCGGCCCCCCCGCGGCCCCCCCGTCGTGGTGCTCTGCGGGCGGGGCGCTGGGGGTGATGTGGTCGGGGCTCTGGGTGCTGGGGTACTGGGAGGAGGAGGCCAGGGAGCGGGAGCAGGGGGACAGGGCGACCGCGATGTTGCCGATGTAGATGGGCAGAGTGACCACCGCCTCGGGGGACCTCAGCGACACCTGGCCAGGGGGACAGGGAGAGATGGGTGTCATGGAGGACAGCTAGCGGCCACCTTGGTTCGGTTGGGGTTTTGTACGCTAGCTGGGTGTGTGTGTGTATGTGTGAGGGAAAGAAAATGTAATATTCCAATAAACTCATGTTAACGTAAACACATTTAACTCTTTGTCTTTAGTCTGGTACTGTAGCATATTGATAAATGTTTATTGATAGCAGTTGGTAAGTATTCTGCTTCTACTCAATACTCATACTTATTACCAACAACAACTAATATTTTAAATACCACAATTCATCATTAATCTGGGGTAAACATTAAAAAAAAGTAAACAATTAAGACATGCGCTTTGAATGTAAATAAGGCGCCCCCAAACCCCCTGCCGGGATAAGCCCAGACTGTCCTCAAATCCGAGTAGGGCCACTGCCTCCGACCCAGATAATGCTTAGATCCAAGATGGCCGCTGGGTGAATGAGGCCCATTACAAGGGAGATGACATTCAGCTGGTACACATACACACAGAAATGGCTGTGCCACTCTTAACCAATGGAAGGATTGCTAAAGTTCAAGCTATCTTAGTTCCGTCAGCCTACACAGACATAAACAAAAACTAGATATCAAATCAAATAAAAATGCAATACAAATGAAATAAATAAAAGAATCAATTATTTTGAAAAAAGAACAATTCATACATAACTAAATAATAAATAAAATAAAGACAAAATAATGACAGTTAATACTTTAAACAATATAAAAAATATAATTCATACAAGTAAAATAAAATGTGTGAATGAATAAAAATGCTAAGGAATGCTAAATGAGTGCTTCTGACCTGGATGAAGTAGTCCACCTCTATGAGGCCGCAGCAACCCAGCGCAGACTGGGGGAGGGGCGGGACGATGATCTGTTCCCGCCACTCAGCGTGTTTCCCTGCCTTCACCCCCGCCCCCTCCACCTCTGCGATGGTCCGCAGGTCGTACACCGGGCGCTTCATCCGATAGGTCACTTTCTGGGGGGTGGTGGGGGGGGGGGGGCGACAGAAACACACGCATGACATGGCTGGACACACATGTGTGTGTGTGTGTGGGGGGGGGGTGGGGGGGGGGGTTAAATACATAGACACGACATCACGTTTTTCACATTTTAAAGCAAAACAAAGCATACTAATTAATTACAAATATAAAAAGATATATCATAAGTAAATGTATTCTAACTAATTAGTTATTGCATTCATTTATTCATAAATGCACATCCTTCAATAGGAAGCCCTATATGATAGTTACCTGTATGAGGCTGGCCAATAGGAAGCCCCGTATGATAGTTACCTGTATGAGGCTGGCCAATAGGAAGCCCTGTATGATAGTTATCTGTATGAGGCTGGCCAATAGGAAGCCCTGTATGATAGTTACCTGTATGAGGCTAGCCAATAGGAAGTCCTGTATGATAGTTACCTGTATGAGGCTAGCCAATAGGAAGTCCTGTATGATAGTTACCTGTATGAGGCTAGCCAACACGGAACCCGTGTCTTTCCCAGACTTGTTGTGTATCTCGGTGGCCAGTCTGACCACCTGACCAGGTGTGTAGCCCCGCAGGTCACTGCATGCCTTCAGCATCACCGTCCCGGTCTTCACCAGAAGGTAGGTGAACTTCTTGGTGGTCACCGCATGGTTGGGTTGCTAGGGGGAAAGCACGACGTTGTTACCGTCTGTTGTTTGGTTAAAGATGCTGGAGGTTCGATTTAAGAGCTACTACTCGAGTGGGATTGGTTAAGAGACGGCCTAGCCATCCGTTAGCTCCTCATCAGTGAAATGCGCTGGGAGAACATCTGTGTGGAGTTGACCACGCCTGCCTCTGTATGAGACCATTTCGATTTTTCAGACCACTTCCGTCTCATTTCTGACCAATCAGAGCCTCTCTTCCTGGATTGGTTCCGGGACTCCATCTTGCCCGTCAACCACAGTTGCGTGAAATGCAACACTTGCGTTGGGAGTGAGGTTTGTACCCTAGGGCCCAATCGTCACTTTGGAACATGAGGTTCAATCCCATGTGGTGTTCTTATGTTCCGGAGCGATGTAATATCCGAGTGTGTGGGAGTGAGGGGGTGGAATGGGAGAGGGGGTGAGGGGGTGAGGGAGTGAGGGGGTGAGGGGGTAGAGGTTCGATTGTGATGGAAGTGAGGGAAAGAATGAATTACAGTTCGTTGATTGCCGAAATCCAATAAGGTGCCATCTTGATAATGACCCAATAAATGGTTCGATTAGTATGTAAGAGATTCCACTCTCATCTCCTCCCTTCCCCTCCTGCCCTCAGCTCTCCCACCTTTCCCTTCTTCCCTCTCCTCTCCTCTCCTCTCCTCTCGTCTCCTCTCCTCAGTCATGTCGGAAAGAGGCTCAGCTCTACAGCTTTTACCAGGAGGATGCAGGTTATAAAATGTATTCCTAAAGCAGTAACTGAGTATAAAGTGGATCCAAGTGTGAGTGAATGAGGACACAGCTTCAAAAGATGGTCTGACTGAACAAAAGATAAGTAGAATAATGAAATGATGGAGCTGTCGCATCATTTAACTTGGAAGACTTTTAGCATCTATCAGAAAGTGCTTTCTTCAGATATTTTTCATTTGGACTAACAAGTGAAAAATATTTGATTTGTAAATCATCTTTATATATTTGACAAAAAAGAACATGGCTAGTTCTGTTGACAAGAGGCAGAGACAACCTCAATAAAACTACATTAACCACCAAAGCTCTCACCTCAATGTCTGGGACTTCGTTGAGGTTGAGAATATTGAGCAGGTAGAAGGACTTCTGGGTTTTGTAGTCCTTTGAAAAGCGAGGCGTATCGATGAAAGCTTTTATGCGGTAAACAATCTTCCCAAAGGGGCCTTCAAACGAAGTCGGTACGGCAGCTGGAAATAGAAAACAATAAATAGAGAATTTATTAATAGAGCAGGGTAGAGCAGAGTAAAAGAAGATTAGGTAACAGTAGATCAGTAGAACAGTAGAAGATTAAATTAAATTACATTAGATCATATTCGATGAAATTATTTTAATTTAGAGTCTTAGAGGCTTAGAGTGAATCATCATCATTCTTTTAATAATAATATGCCCATTCCAGGTAGAAAACAAGCCATAGGGGGAGACTAAACAGAGGAGCTGATGGTCATAATCCCTGGTCGTGATTTCATTTGAGATAATAGAAGTACTCAGAGCGTTGCGACATGTTGTAACAAAAACAGTTTCGGCTGGTTCAAGTTTCTAGTTTCTAGTTTCTAGACGATTCAAGTTCCTAGCTTCTAGTCTAGCTGCCAAACTCAAACTTCTCATGCGTATCCTTCCACGATCTGCGTCAAAACAGCTCACTGAAAACGTGGTGGAGTTCAATACAATTGACTGTGTAACACTGTTCCTTGTTTTACCCGTCTGTAACCTTGTTTTCTTTGACGATGCACTTGGGCAATTAATTCCTATTCGAACAGAGATCGGGCTGGTGTTGTGATCCAATTTATGTCCCAGAGGATTAGCCAGCATAGCGAGAGACAGAGAGCAAGAGCGAGCAAGAGAGAGAGACAGTAAACTGAAGCACTACAGTGCAGCCAGTATCTCTCTCCCGTCTGCAAGCTAAGCCTGAGCATTGCATAACGCTTTTTTATTTTTTTTATTCATTGATAACTCAATGAATAAAAGTGTTTAGTTGCTGAGCCCGCAACAAGTCTCGTGTGAAGAAGACGCGCTGGCAACATTTTATATTCGCTGCATGAGTCCACAGCATGCACCGTATACAACAGGTCTGCCAGCGAGAGCTGGTGCAGGAAAACGACAGCAGAAAACACAGGCATTACACAACGCATTTCCTCTCTCCTTTCCTGGTGCTTGCTGGCTTAACACCAGAGCACTACCCCCTGTTATCTGATCTTACTTATCTGGCCAGGCTTCCAGAGCTGCCCAGTCCTATCAGCCAACGCCTAGCTCTTGCCTCTCCCTCTGTATAGAGGACTATCCCTCTCCCCCAGCGTAGAGACCAACACAGCACACACTGCAGTCTGCAGTCTCCTGCCACCAGAAACACTGCCAGAATGCTGGGGCTCTGGCTAGTGGCCTTTAAATCCCTGTATCTTGCGTTCCACATTAAGCGTATACTAAAGATGACCTAAATCTTAATCGTAAATCTATCCGTAGAGTTTTCTAAACAGATAAACATATCCTAAATGTTTCCTATAAATATATATTAAAAGTGACCTAAATGTACATTGAATCTGTCCTAAACATATGCTAAAGGCATCATAAATGCAATCTCAATGCATCATTGACTAAACGTATACTAAATGTATCCCAACATTATTTTGCATGTATCCTAAAGGTGTCCTTTCCTCTACGGATAAATGATTTTTGAAACGGCTGTGATGCCTCAGTGTCTGACCGCATCGCTTTGCTATAGTGATGTTAGATCAATCTCTCTAAGAGACACCCGTTCAACGGTTGGGTCAACCACGTCTGAGAGGGTGGTCATTTTCAAACAGAATATGGGTAACACATTAGGGACATCTTCAAGCAAGTACTCCCTCCCACGTCCCCCTCGCACGTGTTGTTGAACCTCAGCCTGTGAAGCAGGGCTTTGAAATATTGACACAAAGCAAATATCCTGATAATACTAACGACTGATTCTTTGGTACAGTGTTTGGTTTGGTTTTGACTAGTTCCCACTCGAGATTGACCTACAAAGGTGTCCCAGAAAAAGGCCTAGTGTACTTTAAGCTACAAAGCAAACACACGTATTGTCTAGCTTGGGGCAAACACGGCGTGGAGTTACATGTTGGCATGCATGGCTTCAATACCTTTTAGTTCTGTTAAGTACATGAGACTTTCCTTGCACTGTGCAAACACCTGGCACTGTGTCTGTGTTTAAACCACGAAACCATTACTTTCGGGGTGGGGGGGGGGGACAGGACATTTTCACACACGTTTCTAATCCTGAACCCTGCCTCACATCAGAAACACCTCAAGAACGGAGACCAGGGAAGCAGGGGGTGTTGCTGCTGGGCTTATCACACTCGTCGTAAAGAGGTGCTGGTATATTTAGGACTACTATTTGATTTGATGATTTAGGCTAACAGAACATTAGTATTAGTGTATTCATTATTTATTGGGAGGGTTAGGAAATAATCACAAACTGAACGTCAACTTACCTTCACTAAAAGGTTCATGGGTAAATTATACGAGGTCATGGTGCCAAAACAAGTATTCTTTTTTTTTATACTAATAGTATCGTTACATCTAGTACTTTACTGGTTTAATCTGAGTTTAAACCAGTCAGAGTTTTCTAAGTGGAGTCTAACTGGCCGCGATTACGTGAGTAATCTTTTCCCCTCCATTGTCGTGTAGCAACAGCTCAGAGTCTGGCAGTGGCTCTGTTACCGTGGCGATGTCCACTTCCACAGGAAATAAGACCTGGTGGGAACTATTAATAACATGCCATCTTATTGGCTTATCAGCGGTGTACAGATGCACGGCTGTGGACCCCAGGGGGCTGAGTGTAAACAGTGGCCCTCCTACAGGGTTAGCATGATGAGGTCATACCTGGGATGGCAAACTGGAACGGAAAGCTGTGCTCTCCAGCCGTCAGCGTTCCTGTCAGGAAACACAAAACACACGCACACACCGTTACACACGGGCTATTTTGACTTCACAAATAGAGATGTATCTTTCAAACAACAGAAAACCTTGCGATGTGTCTACTTGTGCTGGGAATTGTCACTTCTTTACCTTGTATTCTCTATTTACATTAAGTGGTTAAGAATTGTGTTTGTGGCTCTGTGGTTGGGGATAGGACTTTACAGATAAAAATCTATATTTAAACAATGGAAAAGCTTGAAATGTCTGTTTGTGTAACACTTTACAGATTGTTATGTGCTTGAGGACTAACTCTTATGGACAGGACAATGAAGAGAGAGTGAGGAAAGTGAGAGAATGAAAGAGAGGAATGACAGCAGGTGGGAATCAAACCTGTGGCCACAACAAGTGGTGTATTGTTGACGTGGTCGGTGCACTAGTGGCTTGAGCCACAGCCTATTTGTCTGTCTCTAAGTCTGTGTGTGGTTGTGTGTGTGTGTGTGTGTGTGTGTGTGTGTGTGTGTGTGTGTGTGTGTGTGTGTGTGTGTGTGTGTGGTTGTGTGTGTGTGTGCGTGTGTGTGTGTGTGTGTGTGTGTGTGTGTGTGTGTGTGTGTGTGTGGTTGTGTGTGTGTGTGTGTGTGTGTGTGTGTGTGTGTGTGTGTGTGTGTGTGTGTGTGTGTGTGTGTGTGTGCGTGTGTGTGTGCGTGTGTGTGTTCATGCCAGAGCCAGTGTAAATACACGATACTGTTTATTTAAACTTCACACTGAAACGCTAGCCGGTGAGAGCGCAGCAGCCCTGGTGGGCCTCTTGTATTCTACAGGATGGGGTTACACCGTTCAAACACTGCCCTCGAGCCAGTGATACCACAGCCCGTCAACAGTATCAACACCATCAACATTCCCAGGGTACCGCGGTTACCCAGGGTTACCCAATGAAAGGTGTTGCAATATCATGATTCATCGTTTAGATGTAACGTCCATTGAGGTTTTCTATTTCCCTCGATGTTACCTCCTCAATTGTTATTCATTGGGAAACGTACACTTCAGCGGTCAGTCAATGGTATTGTGCTGTGTCACACTGTGGTGTTTCGTAAGTTACATTGTGTTACTTCGCATTTCACTGTTACTTTATGTTAGACTATGTTAGATTAACTTTCATACATTATGTTCCGCTACGTTACATTTAATTACGTTATGCCACGTGGCATTATGGTATGTTACATCATGCTATGTTACAAAATGTTACATTCACGTTACAATATGTAATGCTGCATTGTTACATGACATTGTTACCTTTACGTTTCATTATGTTACATGATGACACATTACTGTAGGTAACGTTACCTTTCATTGTGTTATGTACAATATATTTACATTAAATACAATTAAATGTGTCTGTGTTGAACAAATAGAAACCGTAGTCCCCAGCATTGGTAAGTCAACAGGTAACTGCACATTTGTCTGGGTTTCATGGGGTATGGACAGGGTCCTTATAATCTGAATAGTGAGGTCCCTGCGGGTGACAAAGTGCAAAGTGCAACCTGGAGAACGGGGTCTTCAGTGTCTGGTGAGAGACAGAAAACCTTTAAACCGTGCTGACAATGGGAGGGGTGGCTCACAGAAGAAGAGGATGATGAACGACTTTCCAGATGAGGGACCACATCGGGATGCTGTTGCTAGGCAACGTAGCCAGAGCGGAAAAACAGCTCCCACATTTTGAAGTCTGGCCAGTGATTGTGTGAAGAGAGGATGAGTGTGTGTGTGTGTGTGTGTGTGTGTGTGTGGGGGGGGGGGGGGGGGGGGGGGGGGGTCAGGTTGATTATACTGGCCTGATGGAGAGGAACAGGGTCATGGATGGAGATGATCCATTCATGGATGATAAAAGAGGCGGCTTTGATCCAAAGTGTCTTACAAAACCGTGAGTGTATACATTCTTAACAAGGGTAGCAGCCAGTGGGAATGAAACCCCTAACCCTGGCAGTGTTAATGCCTGGCCTACAAATGATTGCAGGGATAAATATACAGGAGTGGATCTTCATGAAAGCTTCCCACAAGCTTCCTATCCATTTGCGACATTACAAGTGGGAGAGTCCGCCAAGATGTGTTCTGTGGGCTGAATCCCAGCATGGCTGATACAACCCAAGCAGTCGCTCTCTGGACTCAAACAAGCGCAGCTGGACCACAAGAAGCCCCTTCCCAGCAGAGTTAATCAATGACTTACAAGATGTAGGCCTAGGCGGGGGGGCCAGCCGCGATCAAGCAGAGCCAGAGTGCACCTCCACCGGCCCCCACTCTCTGTCTGGATCTCTCTCTCGGTAATGTTCCTTCTCTGATGCGTTTATCCCTTCTTAATCCATTGAAGTACCCTTTTTTCTTTTGTTTATGGAATATGATGACGCCGCTATTGTTGAGTGTTGTATTGTCCAAATAGTTTGTCGTTTATCATAATCCATCATCAACTGGTGCTTCACATTGTGTGTGTCATTAATAAGAAAAATTGTTTATTAATGAACTTGACTTTGAGATCTCCAGTCTTTCAGAGGAACACTTTGTTTAGGTGTGACATCATGAGTTTTACATTTTGAAGGTGTTTGATGAATCCTCAGTGACAAGGGTTCAATGGAGAGCGCAAAAGGGAGGGACAACATGGGGCAGTGTGATGATGTCATCATGTAGTGTGATGATGTCATCATGAGGTAGTGTGATGTCATGAGGTAGTGTGATGTCATGAGATCTGTGATTTTGTTCATAAAAAAAACTAAAAAAACATGGGTCATGAAATCATTCTTCACAATATAGACCAATTAAAAGGAAAGGTAAACCAAATGACTAGAATGAGGATCCCAAGGAAGCAACGTGAATGTATTTTGGATTGCATGTACTATGGTAGACGTTATTAGATGTATTAAAAGTGTGCAACTCTGTGGATCAAACACATCTTGAGCTGTGTTATTTTCAGTTTTCTGGAAAACTAAGCAAGGCTCTAAAATAAATACAATCCTAAATTATTTAAATGCAAAGCACTTTTATTGATTTGATCTCATCCACTCTTCAAAGCACTACGCAAGAAGGCCATTAGAAACACAACACATGCAATTTCTTTGTCATCGCTCACAATAAAGCTTTCTTTGTCTACAAATCGGTACCAACTGTATTGGTATTGTGTATCAGGTAATCAAACAATGAAGGTTTAACTTACAACCCCTCAGTTTGATGTTGTGGACCAGACGCTTAGTTTGGTCTTATAACAGAGGTTCAACTTTGCGATACAAACCAAAAAACAGACAATGAACCAACAATGATTGGTAAAGAGACAATTCAAATAAAAACAATTACAATAATAACAATTAATTCACTTAATAAGATTCACTTTTCGCAACGAAAAATACCACAAATACAATAATGATTATAATTACTAATGTTTGCATTTTCACTTCCTGATTGTGTGTGTCAAATTTGTGACAGTGCCATGAAAAAGGATTGGCAACACAGAAGTCATAACACAACAAAACCAGTTATCTGGTCGCAGTTCGTCCGGCTTTCACGCTCCATTAGCCATCGCTGACTTCCCTCCAATCCTGCCCTCAGTGCACTTTCAACAGAAACGTTCATGCATGCCTGTCTCACACACGCACACACACACGCACACACACACAGGAGGAAAAGGACGCTTGCGTTTGCTGACTTCTTATTTCGCCGTGTGTGAAATGAGTGATTCTACCCCCGTGTTCTTGCTACTTGCAATCATTTTCGGCCCATTGTGGTCGGTTGGTTTCGTTCCCGTCAGTGTTTGTAACTTGCCTCTGTGTTTACCAGATCGAGAAGCAGGCCAATCAGGTGATTGGGTTGATGACGGTCACGTGATCGACTGGGGGAGACGGCCCGTCTTCAGACAAAAAGTATGCCACCAGCTGCGAGGGTGATGAGTCATTACAAGCCAGTTGAATTGAAACGAGGCCGTTTGCGACACCACAAGTGGGCGTGTCCGCAGCCAGACGCATCGCGGATGGTTCAGCTGCTCAGCCACCTCCCCGCTCGTGGACTGAACCAACCAGCAGGCTGGAGGAAGATGTTGAAATGGCTGGTCTGAGCGACGTCACACCTGGCGGTAAACTAGAGGGCGTTTCCGGTCGTGTTCACCGGGACAGTGGGAGTGTGAATCGCACACCCTGAGGTATGAGGACCATTCAGCAACTAGTGTGTCTGTGTTCTCACAAGTGTCCGCATTCCCATGTGTGACCATATTGACATTGTGCTGGGAAACTGGGAAATGTTTGAAAGTCAGGAGTCACACACCAATCCACAACTGAAAAGAGGAGAATAGAGAACAGAGGGGAAAGGGAAGAGAAGACAAGAGGGGAATGGAGAACAGAGGGGAAAGGGAAGAGAAGACAAGAGGGGAATGGAGAACAGAGGGGAAAGGGAAGAGAAGACAAGAGGGGAATGGAGAACAGAGAGACGACAGCGCCTACCTTTGTCGGCTACAGACAGGGTGCTGTTGAAGTACTGCTCGGACAGCACCCTCGTCGTGTCGTTCAGTTTGTTGGAAATCCCACACGACCCATGG
>JACYXH010000165.1:77500-130000 GCA_026745465.1 Lota lota
ACTCTAGTTTTGGGACTTGGTCCAACGGAAATGTAGCTCATACACAATATTTTGTGAAAAATGTCATTTCACTTTGCTCATACAATCTATTTACTGCCTTGTTGGTCAGCCATATGCAAATCACTGAAAGAGCCAGGTATGGCTCTAGTCTACAGCCAGGTATGGCTCTAGACTAGAGCCATACAGTGTGTGCTGGGCTGTGAAGCAGCAGAGCTGGGTGGTGGACGTCTGAGGAGGCTCATCGGCATGACTCAGACCCAGGGGGAATGTGGTCAGAGCTCGACGTTTTAGCACAAGTCTGGCGGAGGGAACCGGGACTCATGCTTGTTGGTTTCACACACACCGCTTTCTCCACAGCAAGAAAGAAAAAGACCCGTTACAATACACACACCGATGCTGATATCCTTAGCTCAGTGCAAGCCTATCCTTCAAAAAGCATCACTTGATACAATGCCATGCCATAAATCTCAGCACATGAAGCATATCGACTATGAATGAGAGATCTGCTGAAACTAAGCGCAATAGAAACTCATTAGTAATACTCATTTACAAAAACAAAAGAAACGACCACGCAGTTGGCAAACAAATTAAATCACTGAAATGAATCCTGCTATTACTGACTCAGAAAACCAATCAATTATGAATAAAAGGCCCGTTATGAGCAAACACATACTAAATAATAAACACACATAGTAATCTCACCCCAGTGGTGGTAATATCGACAGGAGAGAAAGCGAGAGCTGTGCGGTCGATCCCGGACACCATCGGGGCGTCTCTTCTCTATAGCAAACCGCTTCTCTCGATTCAGTTTCTCCAACGAAGCCAGACACCCAGATCCACTCGTCAGAACCAGAGCTCCCATACATGACACTCCCCAAGTGAGTTGCCGTTAGGGGGAAAGGCTCAGTTTTTGGTACTTTGGTTAGGCTTTTATTTTGAAGCTAGGAATTGAAGATGGTGTACCGTGCTGTAGATAGATCGGGAGGACATTCACTAGTGCAGTCAAAGTCAAGTCACATCAGTAAAGGTCAAAGCTCTGGTGAATCTAAACAGCTTGGGGGTATTTTCTACGTGTGTCTGTCAGTATCCAGCTGTGTATCTTCTCGAAACACCTGTTCCATGTCTGGGTGTTTTGGATGCATCTTGTCTCATGAATGCCAGAGTGCTGGTCCAGTGTGTGTGTGTGTGTGTGCGTGTGCGTGTGCGTGTGTGCGAGAGAGCGAAAGGCAAGAGAGGTATTGAAGATCGGAGGAGACCGTTTGCTTTTCATTCTCTTCTTCTCGCAATAAAAATGATATTTCCAGTGGTTGGTCCCCTTAACAACCACAGACGATTTATAGACGGAGATAAATGTAGAGGTCAGCCTGCTAGTTCAGAAATACTGGCTCTAGGATGAGGAGGAGAATGGGTCAAAGGGTTAATGTAAAGAGAGAGTGAGGGACCCAGTTATAATAAAAAGGGTACAGGACAGTGTAGTGGCTAGGGTGTTCCACTCCCAGTCCAAAAGGTACTAGGTTCCATCACCCACATCCGTGAGTAAGATGCCCAACCCCTACCTGCTCCTTCATGACATGTGTCTCAATTGACTGCAAGGCGTTTTTGGATAAAAGGATCCGCTGGCTGACTAAATAGTAAGCAAATCAAGTCATTTAGAGCACCTCAGATTCGATATGTAACCATAAAGAACTGGGCATAATCTAAATGCCAGTTTGCGGGCGTGTGTGTGTGTGTGTGTGTGTGTGTGTGTATGTGTGTGTGTGTGTGTGTGTGTGTGTGTGTATACTGTATGAGCGTGTGTAACTGCATTGTGTGTGTGTGTGTGTGTGTGTGTGTGTGTGTGTGTGTGTGTGTGTGTGTGTGTGTGTGTGTGTGTGTGTGTGTGTGTGTGTGTGTGTGTGTGTGTGACAGGGACCATCTTGTTTACATTAGGGCTGTGTCTCATGTTCCCTCAGCTGATGCTTGGGTAACAATAACTGAGGATGTTTCTGCTCTTCTGCTGCCAGGATCAATTAGTAGAACAAAGACATGTAAAAGCACCTGACACACACACACACACACACACACACACACACACACACACACACACACACACACACACACACACACACACACACACACACACACACACGGTGAGTAGGACACACTCTGTCTTAGTTCATCCTGGAGAGCTTGTGGTGTTAAGTTTAACCAACTGTATGGATGTATGTGATACTGTTTGGTAATTATTCATGTATTACAGAGTAGGGCTGGGAAATCAATATTATCGTTCATCGTCTTTGAATGGTATTGTATCGTCATGAAATGAAGATAGCAACTTATCGTAAAACCCAGTTTTATAGTATAAATGAATTACAATGAGGATATATGCCCTTAAAATTATCAAATATAACGTTTGAAACCTAAGTGACCTCAGTTTTGATCAGATAATACACATTTCCATTTACTTAAATGTAATGACCCTCAGTTAGGCTATTATGAATTCGTAAGAATATCTTCATATTTATCGATATTGTGTAAAATTACCTATTATCATCGTGATAATAAGTTTTTCCATATCGCCCAGCCCATTACAGAGCATTTCATTGTATTAACAGCACAGTTTAAATATTCCAATAAGATGTATACATGTATGAATGTATGCATACCAAAAGAGAAATTCATACAATTTTTTTATATATAGGTATAATTTTGCATGTTTTGTCATTTATGTGTATTGATATGAGACAACTATCAGATTTTTACTACCTGAAGAGATTTGATGATTAGAGGAAAGTCAACAGGAAGTCAACATCGAGTGCCGTTACCTCAAAAGGAATTTCTCACTTCCTGTAAATCAGTCAGTGCACTGTACCAAACCCTGATAAGGCATACATAGATACAGACTACCAAATGCTGTTTTCTGAAGCATGCAGTACATTTGCTTACTGGTTTCAAGCAATGCACCAGCAACATCAGTATCTCATTTCAAATGTCATTGCTAATGTCGGTATTCAACCCATACCATTATCCAAAGGGACTCACAGTTCATTTTTTGTCAACATGTCATTTTCTATAGCAGGTATGGGTCAGGCATCTTACTTTAGGATGACTTTTGGGCTGAGCGTTGAACACCTTTCACCACTACACTATCCTGCCTCATTGCTATGGTCCACTTGATGCAGCAGAACTGCAGAGCAAAACTCCTGTTTCAAAAGCTGTCTATACAAACCGTTCATTATACTCAATTCATATAGCATACTACAGTGTATACCGCTGTTGTGTATCATACAACAGCCCATGCTATGAAACCCAGAACAGACGCACTGGCTCTAAACAACTACTTTCTATATGTCAAACCAACACCTGACGGGCCATACCCACACATATACATTACAATGCAAACACAATACAATAGAAGAATACATCTACACCAACTTTGACTGTGGGCTAACCCTCGATCGCAGTCTTAATTAAAGGGCCTATATTTTACCACCGGGTGCGAGGTCATCAGAAGCCATTCCAAAATCTATCCACTTGTGACATCACAAGTGGGAGTGTCATAGACCCTCCAACCCTCCGTCCATCATACAATCTTGGTGTACATGTCCACTTGTGATGTCACAAGTGGACAGATTGCTTGAAAGGGCTTGTAATGGTTGGTCAAAAGCCTCACCTCTTGTTGCAAAATAGCGATCCTTTGAGACCGATCTATTAGCCGTTTTCTTGTTTAACCAAAACAAGGTGCACATAGGACCACGTGTTGATGACGACGTTTGAACCAGCCCACGGTTGTCATGGTACATGAAGTGGACAGAGAAGATACAGAGTCGTATGCTCTCATTAGCCTTGCATGCATTTCTGATGCCACCTTGAACCATCACTATAGCAGGCCGCCATTAAAGCTTGCGTAGGCAATTTATTATAGAATAATTTTTGGTCATATTTGTTGAAATTCTCTGAACATGCTGACAGCAGTCAATAAATTAAATGCTCAGTCGAAAAACAGAAAGAAATCCGGTATCTGCGGAAGCCCGTCCAATCACTGTGCACACTCTGCCCTGGCACTTAGTGTGCATGACTGGAGTCTTCCACAAGTCTAGGCCGACCTAAGGAGCCAGTCGTGTGCTCTGGAGGTGTGGCTTTGGAGGGTGGAATTTTGAGAGTGGATATTAAAAATCATGCTTACTCTGGCTGGTTTCTCCAAATGGCCTACCCTAGCTTTAAGTGAGCTTATCAATGGAAATAATGACTAATGGCTTCATAAATAATAGAAACTCTATCTCTCTTTCCTTATCTCAATCAATCACTCTCTGTCTGTCTCTCTCCTCGTCCTTCACTCTCTCTCCCATTCTCTTTGTCGTTCACATTTGTCTTTGTTTGTTCAGTCTCAACAGTTAGTAACTGTATACTGCCCGCTCAGACTACAGTGACAATAAGAGGGCAAACAAAAGCCCTAGCGATCTGGATCTGTGTGATACGGCACATACCACGCCATGGCAGGTATGTTACACCTGTTGGTCCAGGACGTACACACTGATAAACACCTCAACTGTACATCATTTAAAAACAGGAGAAAAAGTCTGCCTGTCCGTCTCTCTCCCTCTCTTACAATTAGCCACATGTGCAGACCCCCAAGTGTCCCAAGACATTGTTGACAATCCCTTACAAACCTACTGCCTGGCCCCTCTTAACACAAGCCCAACCTACAAACTAATGATTAACACAACACAGACCATCACAGAAAACACTACTTTCCACCGCCAAGGATTCACATGCTGTCGCTGAGGTGGGTTCACACAATGAAACACTGTTTCATTCACAGTAGGAGTACAGGGTGTGGGCGTGGACACATTAAAAAGGTGCTTCGACACAATCAGAAATATCAGATCAATGGAATCATTTATCAAATAACGTCCGGACCAAGGGTGATGTCACTGGGAACATAGAAGCACACAATGTAGACGATGACACTTTCGGCGGCGACATCGCTCTACAATGCCGAGATGGAGAGATGCCATTAAGGTTGTGCTGACTCCTTCTATTTCTAGAGTGCTGCAGTTTAAACAAGACAGAAGTAGGGTTCTCTTGGAAATAACACGTGAACAACTAAGACTGCAGTGTAGTGACAGTTGCTGAAATTGTGTCATCTTAACCCCAACTGTGATTTAACGTCAGCATACGGTTTGAGGAGTGTGTGTGTGTGTGTGTGTGTGTGTGTGTGTGGGGGGGGGGGGGGGGGTCATCTATAATTTATCAAGATAAACGATTCATCTTGATAACATTGGACTGCTAGCCACAGAAACTGATCGCTGATCTGCTGATTTTTAAACGTTTTAAAACGACAGAGTACTACTTTGTACCGCATGTTGTGGTTTCAAGATACAGAGAACAAAAGCAACAGCCAGAGGATGTGACTCGTTTTACATTCAAGTCCTCCCATCAACGGCCAGTCTGGGTGTCTCACTACAACAATGTAACCATACTCAGCTCTAACCTCCACTGTAATATCTGGTGAGCCGGGATTAGAAGTATGTCAGCAATTATTGTAACATTGATGCCGATTCCACTGATGTATTGAATCCACAGAAAATACTTTCCCCCATTATTCCTATCTAGTAGAACAAAGCAGTCTTACAGTAGCGTTAGCCAGCTATTCTAGAGCTACAGGGCTAATGTTGAACTGTTGACAGTTAAGTTACAGTAACCTCCATATAGTTATATCGCCTACATAGGCCAGCTGTAGCCTATAGGCCTATAACCTAGCCTATTTCAACAGGTTAGAGAAGGTGTTACTAACTTTTCAAGGTCCCTGGACCTTGGTGACTCATGGTGGGTTTGCCTCATTCTCACTATGGTGGGTTTTGTGTACATGTGTATGGTTTTCGGGCAATATTTATGGTCTTTGTATTTTAAATTTTTGTGCTGTGTTCTGGCTTCACGTTTGGGGCCACGGTGAAACCAAAGCACTGGTTCTGCTACATGGAGGGGGCTGGAATCGAGGGTGTATTGCAGCAGTCTATTATTGCAGAGAAATTCCCAACAAAGACCCCTTCCGTACAAAGGATTCTTTGTGAACTTCCATGGTAACCAAACAAACATCTCCCCCACCTTGCTCACCTACTTCGCGAGCGTTTGCACCCCCCCCCCCCCCCCCCCCCCCCGACGTGACCTCCGATCCTTTGGTCATATTTCTCCTATTTTAGGGCAACTCTATTAAATCAAGCAAAGACAGTCAAGTCCTTTCGTGAAATAACCCCTGTTGTTATTCTAACCCCCCCCCCCCCCCACCCACCACCACCACCACCACCACCACCCCCCCCTGCTGACTTGTTGATCCAGTTTGATAGAAAGTCCCAGTCCGTTTACACAACGCGAGGGAGCGACGAGCTGTAACGAGCAGGATGTTGGCTTGTCGGACGTCCATTCGAGCGAATTTGTGAAGACGCGAAACGAGTCAGTGTCCCGTTTGGACAAATCCCCTCCCTGTCTCCGTGGTGCACATCGGCCATGTAAACAATGACAAACCCCGTTCGTTAACACAGGCAGCCCAACTATTTACCCCGGAGATCCACCAAATAAGCCATCAGGAACGTGTAGTGTAGTGTAGTGTAGTGTAGTGTAGTGTAGTGTAGTGTAGTGCGTGTGTTTGTGTGTGCGTGTGCGTGTGCGCGCGGGTGCTTAACGTTACATATACGATCAAGGATGTTCAAGAAAAAGTTCCCCAATTAGTCCTCCTCGTGGAGTCAATCAGGAAGACACGTTGACAAATGAAGCACTCGGGGTCTTACCTTTGTACTGCAGCGAGTTCCCAGTTCTTATTTTCAGATTCCCGCTTATCAAATCGCCAGGACTGTAGACCACTTTGTTGTTCGCGAACACAATGTCAAATTCCTGTAGCTTGCCCATGGCTGGCGCGAGTCCGCTCCCGTTAACCGCCGATTCCACGGGGGAAACTGCAGTCCGTGTGCGCGAGACAAACAACGTGCTGTCTCTCGCGCTCCGCACAACAACGCACGCTGCGCTCGCTCGCTCTCTCTCTCGCTCTCTCTCTCTCACCTGCGGTCCACTCTCCGCCCCAGAAATGTGACGTCATTAAACAATTACTCATGGAGATAATGGTGTGTGTATGAGAGAGAGAGAGAGAGAGAGAGAGAGGGAGAGAGAGAGAGAGAGAGAGAGAGAGACAGAGACAGAGACAGAGACAGAGACAGAGACAGAGACAGAGATGGCAAAATGGTATGATGGATTGATAAGTGTACTGAATACATGTTCGATGTGATGAAAATGTAGGTTAGTTCATCCTCAACTCAACAAGAGACCAACAATTTTTGCCAATTTCTTGGCCTTCAAACTCTCTCTCTCTCTCTCTCTCTCTCTCTCTCTCTCTCTCTCTCTCTCTCTCTCTCTCTCTCTCTCTCTCTCTCGTTACAAGTGCTCCTCTCTGGAACCAAAATATGTTCCTTTTTTTTACTGAAGTATGACGATAAAAGCGACATATGAATTCATAAATGAAACAAACTGCTTTTGAATAAAAAGGGGATTTGTTTTAAGAGGAGAGAAAGAGCTCGGAGACAGCTGATGCTTCCATGACGACAGACACACACAGTGGTTGCTAAGTTACCCCTCGTATCCATGGAAATGTAATCTGATGGCATGGGATCCATGGCCTAGATATCCATCTCTTCATCTATTCTGCCAAGTTTTCGCCAAAGGGACATCGCTAAATTGCAACCGGGTACATTTCATTACATTTAATAACACAAATGTAATTATGTATTTTTTTTGTTTAGTTTAATAACAAATTGTGTTTAAGTGCAACTGTCATTATTATTGTTAGTTAATGTAGAGTAGACCCATGTTATTGTATTGTGAATATACAGATATGCCTATTTGGATTTGAGGACTAATGGGTTGACGCTGAGAGAAGACAGAAAAGAGTTTTGTCTCCATCTAGTGGTAACTAGATGAGAGATTAATATGCAAGAAAAACTCATCATCACAGCACTTATTTATAAGCACCTAACCCAGTGGTTCCCAAACCTTTTTGGCCTGTGACCCCATTTCTAGCTCTGAAAATGTTTGCGTCACCCCAACATTAACTTTTGTGCATCTGCCTCCACACAACTAGTTTTTACCCAGTCAACATCTGCCGGTCATATCAACGTCCTGGTGAACTTTATCGCTCTACTTCCCACAAAGTGATTTGCTTGTGGCTGTGAATCAGTAGGCAGTCAGTTTGAAGTTGTATATGCAGGATGTCTATGAGACCTTTCAAGAAAATGGTTTGCAAAATAGTTTATTCTAATCTGTGGACAAACAATCGAAATACATGATTATAATAGAAAGCACGGACACCTCACAGTTTGAGGTTCCTTTGTAAGAGGCTAGGAAGGTTTAATGTATGGGATCCAAAGTTCAATAAATAAGACCACGCCCGCCATATTGGTACTTCTGGACAAAACATTTTATAATTGACAAACAACCAGTTGTTATTATTCTTATTATAATGGTGAGAAATGACTCATGAATGTTAATTTTGAGACAGTTTGTAATTAGTCTCAAGTCTATCTGATAGGCTGTGACTTGACCTCGCTAAGCGGGGTTCTATCTATGGACTTTATTCCATAAGCAGGCTGATCATAAATAATATAATAGATAAATACAACATAGAACAAGTCCCTGTTCGAGTAGCAACTCTGGTTTGTTTTTGGCAGGTTTACCAAAGCTTAAACCCCACTGGGCATGTGGGTTACTGCCAAATAATTGACTACAGTTCATTTACCATGATAAGAAGCTAAATGTCACTATGTCCCCTTTTTCCCCCAGAAAAAAAAACACCTGATATTTTTGATGAATGGAATGCCAAACCACATAAGTCCCCGTTTTTCAGTTCGGAAATATGGTCACCTTAACCTACTTTGTTCACAGAGTTATCGGAAGAATTCTAAAATGTCAATATGTAAAATGCCGCATATTTAAAATCTCCAAATGATTAGCATTTAACTCGGTTAATTGATGTCGCCGGCCTCCGCGTCCAGGATGCAAGTGCGGACGATGGCCTCCGTCACACGGTACGGGTCACAGTTGGCCGCGGGACGGCGGTCTTCGAAGTACCCGCAGCCGTCCTGGCCCACCTGGCGCGGGATGCGGACGCTAGCGCCGCGGTTAGCCACGCCGGACGAGAAGCTGTGGATGTCGGCGGTCTCGTGGTGTCCGGTGAGGCGTCTCTTGTTGTCCTCTCCCCCGTGCTGGTCGTACACGTGGATGTGCTCCTGGTGGCGCCGCGACAGCTTCTCGATGGCCTGCTCAATATATCTGTCAAGAGGAGAGCGGAGGAGGTTAGCAATTATTAAGTAGCTCAATGGTGGGCATGTTAGCCCAATGGAGTCATGGACAGCGGCATGTCTAATCGAGTAGATCACCCAGCCTTTAGCTTGCGGAGCAGTGCGGACAATGTCACAAAGCTTTCCCATTAGCAGCCTCTTGTGGCGATAGTTGGAGCTACAGTTGGAGCTGTCTAGGACTTGTACACATGCAATGAAACGCCTCCTTTTTTGGAAGCGTAGGATCATCGGAATGCTTTTTACTCATTGTCATTCTTTACTAATTCACGTTGAAACCTTTTTGTCATGATTGGAAGACATCGCTGTGTTTAGTCACTGGTAATTCCAGTCGTTTGGGTTAAAACAAACGTTGCGGCGGAGCATCTGTGCGGTACTGACTTCAGTCCTCCCTCCTCCCTCATCTGCTTGGTGCTGACGTTGGTGTGGCAGCCCGAGCCGTTCCAGTTGCCCGTCATGGGTTTGGGGTCCATGGTGACGAGCAGCCCGAAGTCCTCGCACACGCGGTGCAAGATGAAGCGCGCCACCCACAGGTGGTCCGCCATGGCTATTCCCTCACACGGACCCACCTGGAACTCCCACTGTCGGACGGACGCGATGAAGACGACGATGAAGAGGAGGTGTATTGTTGTTCATCAGGGTGTGTTTATTTTTATGAAATTAATCAATGTTTTATAGTACCGTAGTTACACATTTCAAAAAACGAGAAATTTATTTTTAAAGTGTATTTTAAAAGGAACAATTTAAAAACAAATAGATGTGAATAATATGTGAATGAAGGCTTTTTACGTAGCCATTCCAAGAATACCTAGCTTTCCCCCAGATCCGTACCCTGACCCCAACCAACCCCAAAACAACGTTCCTTAACCACTTCAAACATCTCTACAACTCATTTAAAACGTTGCATGTTAACGCATTTAACCCACTTCCTTTTTTTCCACAAACCTTTCGATTTGTACAAGAACGTCTCGCGCTTCACGTGAAACCACACTGGTGGCGATGGACCCGTTCCCCATAGGGGGCCTCTGACTGACTGGTGTCTAACCAGTCTAGACAACTACTTGCCTGGGAGGGCATGACCTCTGCATTGGTCCCGTAGATCTTGACCCCAGCGTAGAGACAGGCCTTGTAGTGGCACTCCACGATGTCCCGGCCAAACACGTTGTCGGCCCCCACCGCACAGTAGTAGGGCCCTGGGAACAACAACAGCTGTTGTTATGGTAATGGCGGCGCCTGTGCTGGTATGTGAAGGGCACTGAATGTGGGATTTACGTGGGATTGTATTCTTGAAATAGACAAAATGACAATGACGGAAAGAAGAAAAAAAATAACATAGATAAATGCTAATAAATGGTTTAGAAGTATTGTTTGTAAGAGTTTAAAAAAAGGAGTTGTATCATGGCTTATTCTTTTAAAAATAGTGTCGCTTTGTGGCTTCCATCACACGTTGTATTGTTCGACCATTGATGTTTTGTGTTCATTTGTGTTGCCTTCTTGCAGTAATAATTGTGTATAAAGGGGGCGCCGGCACTCTTTTGTCACTGCATGTTTATTTATCTTCTTTGTTTTTACTGTTGCATTGAGGTGGTCCACGAAAAGTCTTGATGACCATTTAGTGGTACACCTTACGTCAACGGTTGGGAACCACTGCTTGTAGGCTACACAGCATAACTGATAATATAATGTATGATATACTGGAATCGGCTATATCCTGGATAGACCACTACGGTGTAGCCGAGTATAATAGATAGTGTAAATCGTTGACGTTTGAATGCTGCTAAACGAGGACAGCTAAACACACACTGCATCCAACTTGGGAACAGAGACGGCGGTTGCGGTTGCTTCGTCACCTTGGCCGCGAGGGAAGCCGCCCTTGGGCCAGCGGTACGGGTGGCCCTCCATGCCCAGAAGGCAGTACTCCTGCTCCATGCCGAACCACACGCAGTGCTCCTTCGTCGCCTCCATCACTTGGTTACAGCTGATGCGGTGGTTCGTCTCTGAGCCAAAACAACAACAACAACAACAACATCAACAACAACAGAGTCTTTCCAGGGTATGTGTTTGCTGTTGTGTGCGTCTTTTTTGGTTGGTCCTTCCAACCGTCTAAAAATGTCAAAAAATGGGTGACGACGTCATCGCGTCACGATTTTGCATCCATGGCTCTCTTCTACGTTTGGCGTATATAAAATAAGGCCTAAAATAAGTCAAACGTCTGCAAGATATCCTAACACAATAATCATTGGATGTAGGCTTGATGGGTTACACATTGCAATACTTTTCAATTACTTCAAGCAGTAGCCTAAAGCCTTTAGACATGTTACGCAGTTTACCAGAGTTTATGTAGGCAAGCAATTATGCAAAATAATGGTCAACATGTTCCCCGCCGTACAAATCACCAGAGGTACTCAAACCGTTTGTCTAACAAAGAAGTTCAAGTTAACAATCGTCCTATTTTGTTGTTGAGAGGAACAGACCTGCGGGTTCGCGGTTGTACTTGAGGACCTCACAGAGGACCAGCTTGTTGGGGTCCAAGATAAAGGGGTCCCTGAACATGCGAACCGGGACCAGGTACATGTCGCTGTTCGATCCCTTCGACTGATCCGTGCTGGAGCCATCAAAGTTCCATTCGGGAATAGCTGCTCATTGAAAACACATTTACAGAATCACGCAACCACTAGACAATCACTTGACCTGCCTATCCATCACTATTAGGCCTACGTAAGCGAATGTAAGATAGATGTTGCTACTTATTATTATTTATTATTACTTACTTTGTTATCGTGATCTTGTATTGATGCTGCAATGTGACTGTTGAGGATCCAAGCCTAAGAATTTTACTCTTGCGTACTTGTACATTAAGATGTAATAAAAGCAACTCTGATTCTGATTCTGATGTAGGACTACAACGTTTTTATATGTATGTTTCTACAGATAGAACGTCTGTAGGCTACATTCAAAACTGGGGCAAACCAAAATATTTATATTGAAAAGTAAGTAAGATAAGCATACAATAGTATGATCCCACTTAACTGTAGGCCTTCGTGACAATAAAATCAACTAAACAATTATTTGATATGTGGTAATGACGGGTTGCTGAACAAAGGTGTAGATCAGGAATGTTGTTGTTCTGCCATGAACTCTTTTTTTTTTCTTTTTGACTTTGTTCCATCAAAGTAGTGACGCACAGGTCTACATACCAGCTAGTGATTCGGGCTCTGTGTCCAACGTGCGCGTCTTGCTGCGTAGCCCTTCTCCGGAGCCATCGATCCAGATGTATGTCACCTGACATTTTCCACCCTGCGGAAGGTTTAGGTAGTGCTGACGCAGAGTTTTGTTCAGCTTAGAGCAGGCGGACACCGACTCCATTCTGTCCCGCTGAAGAGACAAGGTGTATTCAGTGTGTCGTGGGTTAGTAGCCTACTGTCTTTTTCCTGAAACATAATGCCAAACACAACTAAACACACAAGCTCATGTATTTAGTGTGTTGTGGGTTAGTAGCCTACTGTCTTTTTCCAGAAACATAATGCCAAACACAACTAAACACACAAGCTCATGTATTTAGTGTGTCGTGGGTTAGTAGCCTACTGTCTTTTTCCAGAAACATAATGCCAAACACAACTAAACACACAAGCTCGTGTATTTAGTGTGTCGTGGGTTAGTAGCCTACTGTCTTTTTCCAGAAACATAATGCCAAACACAACTAAACACACAAGCTCGTGTATTTAGTGTGTCGTGGGTTAGTAGCCTACTGTCTTTTTCCTGAAACATAATGCCAAACACAACTAAACACACAAGCTCGTGTATTTAGTGTGTCGTGGGTTAGTAGCCTACTGTCTTTTTCCAGAAACATAATGCCAAACACAACTAAACACACAAGCTCGTGTATTTAGTGTGTCGTGGGTTAGTAGCCTACTGTCTTTTTCCAGAAACATAATGCCAAACACAACTAAACACACAAGCTCATGTATTTAGTGTGTCGTGGGTTAGTAGCCTACTGTCTTTTTCCAGAAACATAATGCCAAACACAACTAAACACACAAGCTCGTGTATTTAGTGTGTCGTGGGTTAGTAGCCTACTGTCTTTTTCCTGAAACATAATGCCAAACACAACTAAACACACAAGCTCATGTATTTAGTGTGTCGTGGGTTAGTAGCCTACTGTCTTTTTCCAGAAACATAATGCCAAACACAACTAAACACACAAGCTCGTGTATTTAGTGTGTCGTGGGTTAGTAGCCTACTGTCTTTTTCCAGAAACATAATGCCAAACACAACTAAACACACAAGCTCATGTATTTAGTGTGTCGTGGGTTAGTAGCCTACTGTCTTTTTCCAGAAACATAATGCCAAACACAACTAAACACACAAGCTCATGTATTTAGTGTGTCGTGGGTTAGTAGCCTACTGTCTTTTTCCTGAAACATAATGCCAAACACAACTAAACACACAAGCTCGTGTATTTAGTGTGTCGTGGGTTAGTAGCCTACTGTCTTTTTCCTGAAACATAATGCCAAACACAACTAAACACACAAGCTCATGTATTTAGTGTGTCGTGGGTTAGTAGCCTACTGTCTTTTTCCTGAAACATAATGCCAAACACAACTAAACACACAAGCTCGTGTATTTAGTGTGTCGTGGGTTAGTAGCCTACTGTCTTTTTCCAGAAACATAATGCCAAACACAACTAAACACACAAGCTCGTGTATTTAGTGTGTCGTGGGTTAGTAGCCTACTGTCTTTTTCCTGAAACATAATGCCAAACACAACTAAACCCACAAGCTCATGTATTTAGTGTGTCGTGGGTTAGTAGCCTACTGTCTTTTTCCAGAAACATAATGCCAAACACAACTAAACACACAAGCTCGTGTATTTAGTGTGTCGTGGGTTAGTAGCCTACTGTCTTTTTCCTGAAACATAATGCCAAACACAACTAAACCCACAAGCTCACTATCACTCTGGCTCGCTTACTAACGTAGATGGTCCAAACACGCAGGGCCGTTTCTCCGCTCCAAAGGTACAGAGAATACACATTCAAGTCATCGTATCACAATCACATGCAATTTAAGTGAAATCCTTGAATTCTATTAAAAAAGTTAAAAGCATTGGCCAAAAGGTCCGTGGGGAAAATGCCATTTCAAAGAGAAAGCAATAAAACATACTCAGGATGGAAAACTCTTTTCATCTTTATGTGTCCAACTGCTATGAAACTATTACCCAGCTAAGTATACATAAGTGACCCATACGTGGGTTAAGAGGGGATTTTGAGGGGGTCGCAGAGCATATGCCAAACCTTACTCTTTAGAAAGAAGCCCATGAATTAACTAATGTTTTAAGGTTAATTCATGTTTCAATGGCTTACTATATCATTGTGTTTAACCCTAATTGTTTGCTCCATGTTTGTTACAGTACATGAAGGCATTGTTGATCGCTGCAATATTGGTAAAAACATTTCGTATTTTTAGAATCATTACTTAAGGACTAATAACAAATGTGGGACCTGAGGTTAGACCAGCTGAGAACCACTGCTCTAAATTGGATAGACTCTGTTTCAACATACGACACACATAAATAGAACACTTACGTGGTGGTGTCTGGTTAAAGAAGCAGTGCAGGGAGAAGCGGTCCAACTGTACAGGATCACAACAGCAGAGTGGATTGTGACAGCTGAGCAGGCAGATGCTTATTGCAGCGCAGGAAGGACAACACAAATAAGTTCCTCCATGCGACTGCCGGCTGCCTAAACCTGTTCTTGGTATTTCAAAAGCGAAGGGACAGTTACGTCACACGATCACATTAGCAACGCTCACATAATAGATGTGCTAAGCTTAAATTATTGTAGGCTACACCTCTTCCTTCTGGGAGTGTCAGGACACGTCACCATCCTGTGTTTAACCTGATAGCGATAAGCTTGACGCTACTGTAGATGTATGTATTGAAAGTAAAACTCCAAACATTGGTTGTTAACATTGTGAAATGTGAGTGCAGCGTCAGTCGAAAACCACTGTCAAAACGTTTTGGGACTGACTTGGTCTCTCCTTGACGTTTCAATCCTCACGTTAAACAATGTTATGGGCTCTTTAAAAGCACGTAACCAAGTGTATCCCCGCCTGACCTCCGCATAGTCTGACTATGTGGTGGGCTTACGCTACACTGAATGACCCGCTGTTATGACAAAACAGACGCGCACACCTTTGTGCTTGAGCCTCATTTCCTGGTTCCAATATCGCCATTCCTTCACCAAACCCGGCATGCCTCTACTAAGAGTTGTACGTTAGTTACATTGTTTGATTGTTACTCAATTAGTCAATAGCCGACATGTCATTAAGGAGTAGATAGGGGTCAGACAGTGAAAAGAGACAGCTCATTAAGGACCAGGTAAGGTTTAGACAGGTTTAGACAAAGAAAGGTGATCAAGGGGAAGGTATTTAGGGTTAGAAGGTATTTAGGGTTCAATTGAACAATCAATTAAGAGATAGGTAATTAAGTGGCATGTAGGGGGTTAGACAATGAATACAGTGATGGTTCATTAAGGAGCAGGTAGAGACAAATACAGACATGTACTGAGACAGGTGATTAAGGTGCTGGTAGGGGTTAGACAGTGAATACATAGAGAGGTCATTAAGGAGCAGGTATGGGTTAGACAGTGAATACGGAGACAGGTCATTAAGGAGCAGGTAGGGGTTGGACAGTGAATACAGAGACAAGTCATTAAGGTGCTGGTAGGGGTTAGACAGTGAATACATAGAGAGGTCATTAAGGAGCAGGTATGGGTTAGACAGTGAATACAGAGACAGGCCATTAAGGAGTATATAGGGTTAGACAGTGAATACATACATACATACATACATACATACATACATACATACATACATACATACAGACAGGTCATTAGACACAGGGTACTTTGTTATACATACAAAACAAAAATCGATCCTAAAAATCTATTTGTATATACTTTTAATTGATTTGATTTAATTGATTGATTGAAAAATATTTTTAATTTAAGCTGGTATTTTCTGCTTTTGAATCTGTGCTGCACTTTTACTATGTTTATTTATTGAGAATTCCCTTTAATTTTTCATATTTTAATTTTCATTATTCTGTATTTTTGTTCGCTGCATTTTATTCTTTGTGAAGCACATTGTAAACCGTCACTGAAAAAGTATAAATAAAGATTATTATTATTATTATTATTATTATTATTTAGGATGCAAACGTTTGGGAAACACTGCAGGGACACTCAGGGATAGCCAGCCACGTCACCCATTCTCCCAACACACTTTATTAGGTAACCTAGCGACCTGAATGGTGCTGATGAGGCCGGTGGCTGAGCTGAGCTAAGACTTGCAGCTCAGTGCACAAGAGCACAACAACCTGGGAATAGAACCTGCACACACCTCCACTTTCACCCAAGACTGCACACAAGGGACCTGTGTGTCTGTGTGTGTGTGTGTGTGTGTGTGTGTGTGTGTGTGTGTGTGTGTGTGTGTGTGTGTGTGTGTGTGTGTGTGTGTGTGTGTGTGTGTGTGTGTGTGTGTGTGTGTGTGTGTATGTGTGTGTGTGAGAGAGTCTGTGCTTATGAAGCTATTTGTTTACTGCTGCAGTATGAGCAACCCAAAAATATATATAGCAGATGTCGCACAACGCAACAACATAGGCCTACTGAGACGATGTATTATATTCTGTTTTAAGGAATGTTTGACTGGAATTTCACGCCCAAGATTAGAAACCCCAACCTGTTGAGTCAGATGCAAAAATGACATGAATGCAAGACTTTTTTTTTGTGTATATCCTTTGCACCAACACACCCGACAACAAATCGTCATGCATGTTTACCTGGCAAGGTGAGAGGGGGAGGAGCAACCACGTGTAAGGACGACGGCGTGCCGACCAACATTTGTAGGGTTTCGACTGATTTTCTTTATGAAGGCAGCCCTCGGTCTCTGGCCTGGCTTTTAACAGTCTACAGGGGTCAGCAGTCCGCGGCTCTGGAGCCGCATGTGGCTCTGGAGCCCCTCTGCAGTGGCTCTCTGTAGCTTTTGGAGAAAAAAAGAGGAAATAAATAATGGCTATTTTTCTTTTTTCATTAAAAGGGAACATCTCTTATTTTGGAGATCAAGGTGTGGCACTAAAATAAAAAATAAAAAGTGTTTTAATATTTTGTCAACCAAAATAAACGTCGCATCCTACAACTACAAATTTCATAAATGCAACAAACTATAGGCTATTAGTTATTTTATATATAGTATAACTATATATAAAACTTTATACGCTGTGTTATCTTCATTTTAGGGGTGAAATATGTTTGGTGGCCCCAGATTAATTTAAGATTTCAGATTATGTGGTTGGAGCTTTTGAAAGAGAAGGTCGCACTATGCTCGTAGTGTGCACGGACCCTCATCGGTTTTTACCTGCAGAACTTTAGATTGACAAAAATACCCGAACAGGGTGACCACTTTCAGATGCGTTACCTGCAGCCGAGCCTTCACAAAACGGCAAGAGGACGGGGACGCTAGCGGCGACTAGCTTCACTCGGACTCGGGACATGCTTTTAGCCGCAACGCCACTTCGACGTGGCTCAAAGAAGCTCGCCCTCAGTTCCACCAATTGGTTAATACCAGCGTGCTTTAAAAAAATATAAAAACTTGTTTCTCCATGACATTGTCCGACGAGTACATTTGTATGGGTGATAAAATAACGCCAAAGTGCATACATTGGGCTTTTCTTTAGGCTACCCGAACAAATAGCGTCACAAACGTCGCTACAGAATATGTAAATTGGGTCCAATCTTCAGGCCGGGAAGGTGATCAGTGCTAAATTAGTAGGGTCTGTTCTTCTTCTTTACTGAGTGGGTGATAACTAGTTCACGTTTAGTGGCTGTCGACCCTAAAATAGGACCTATAGCGTTATAGGTAAAGACTACGATATCCTCAAATCTAATTTCTTTAGACATCTACAGGCCCTCGGTTTTGCCAGCAAACATTTCCCCTCGTTTCCAAAACGTCCTACCAAGGGCACAGTTGAATATTGGCTGGACCGTAATCTCTCTCTGAAAGGTGCTATATGTCATGAGGCGCTAAACCTCCACTGTGGTTGGAAATATAATTTGCATGGGAACAGGAAATTGACTGGGAATTTCCGGATGACACATGGCATCTTTCCGGATGACACATGGCATCACGGTGTAAGATGTGTTCATGCTTCGTCAATTCCGTTTAAGGCATGGTCTCGTCCGATTTTAAGTCCTCCGTTGCCTTCATCTTAATTAACAATGAGAGAGTGACCAGCCCATATCTATCAGTAGACCCCCAGTGTTTGAGATGTCGTCAGACCCCTGCAACTTTGGGTCATATGTTTTGGCTATGTCCACCTCTGGTTGATTTTTAGACATCCCTCTTTGAGGGGTAACATTACTATTGATCCAAATCCTATTCAATGGTTTGGTTTCGGATTTCCACCTCTCATTCACAGACCAAGAAGACCGACCTGACCAACAACATTCAGTACGAGAGACAACTCCCTCAATTATTATGAATCCCTTAATAATAGATGACACACACTTATAGACAAGCAGTCAGAAATAGATTCAGAGATAGACACGTAGATAGAAAAACAAATACATCGATGGAACTTCTTAAACTGCTTTGGCAATGTAAAGGTTTATTTGCATTGTTAACTAGATACTGGTAATTATATAGATAGATAGTTAGATGGATGGATAAAATCTCTGTAATAGAATAGAATAGAATAGAATAGAATAGAATAGAATAGAATAGAAAGCCTTTATTGTCATTGTTCAGAATACATCAAAGGTAGGAGCGCTACAACTGAACAGTGCATGTAAAGACACTGGGAAATAGAAGATAGAAGGAAACACTGCAAAACAAAGCAGCCTTGGTAAACAGCCTGGTTTGTTTTTTTGATGACAGCCATAAATGATATGTGAGATACCCGATTCCCAAACAGAAACAAACATTTCTTAAGAGATAAAACAAATAAAACATAATTTACCTATACATCACGTTGCGTTGCGATAAGACAATGCACACTTCTCATTTTGTGGTAAACGTTGTATGTTGTTGACGGACCCACACAAATGCTGTATCAGTTTTTCTCCAGGCAACAATTCTGGTTTTATTTATGGTCCAACCTCATTCCATTCATCCACTGGGGATCACACCATTAAACAGTTTCACTTCATGATCCCCTTGAGGACAAGCAGCAGTGTAACTACTAGGACACTATAGCCTCGGTTTAAGCGCGGCTCTTTAAGAAGAATGTCGTACATGTTTGTAGAGTTCCTTCTTTCAGGCCTTCCTTACAATCCTCCCAGTCTTCCTGAGGTCTCTACCCCCTCTCTCCGTCCTGGGGGCCAGGGTGTTGCTCTTCTTCGTCCCAGGGTACACTGGGATACTGGTGGTGGACAGGAGAGATTTCAGAGTAACATGCATGAGTATTGACTCATTAAGCAAACTTCAATGGATGAACTTGGACGAATGGAAAACGTTAAGAGCATTTTACTATTTTAAATGGGAACGCCACCATTACGTGGACAACACAGCAAGGCTGTTAGGATACACACGTGCACAATAAGGAACTGCACTGCCCTATGAAAGTACATGGGACGTGGGACTACAACTGGACTGACTGACATGCATCAGTTAACATCAGTTCTTCATGAAGACGTCTTCTTAACTTTTTTTCCCCCCCGTCACTCACCTCGTGCACAACATGGGTCCACTCCGTGCACGCGGCTTGGCGGACTGCCTGCGGTATTGCATCCAACCGCAGACCAGCTCGTGGGCAATCATGACATATAGGAGGAAGATCAGCACCGTGGGATCCATTCGGACACAGTGTACTTAAGGGCTGCGATCTTTCGAACAAATTATAATCGCAGAATCCGTTGTTTTCATCCATTGACACCACCGCCGCGCCTGGCTTCAGATTGCGGGTCTCCCGTTCAAAGTTGCCCTTGTCGTTTCCCCCCGATTTGTGCCAGAATAATCATGATGTTCCAAAGAACACGTGGTTGCCTAATCATGCAGCTGATCGTGGCGGTCAGCGACATCAGAAGAGAGGGTGCGGTGATCGGAGAGACAGCGGTGGGGGACCAGCGAGGTTGTTGCCGTAGAGACGCGGGCGTTGCTAGGGATTGATATGTCACTCCCTGGTCCAAAAATAAATAAATAATAAAAAGACGTAGAATATTCGCACAAGCCAAAGTAAATATTAAAAAAAATAAAACAACGTAGCAACGACGGGGTTTATTCTACAAAAATCCAGGGACAAAACGCCATTCACAGGCAACACATCGGTAGCGTCCTCATTTGATGGGATTTATGGAGGAGCTGGAGCCCAAAGTCATAAACGACACAGAGAGCTTTTAAATGACTGAAAGTCTATGCCTCCACCGAAGCTTCCTTTAAACGCTTTTCAGAATATATTGTCTTTATTTTAACCAAGTTGGACAGTCAGTTAAAAAGCAAAATTGCAGCATAAAACCAGCAAACTATTGTACCAGGTGTTGATCAGCCATTTTAAAATGTACTTGTTTGTGACATCACAACTGGGAGTTACCACCCTGTGTGATGGCAAATCAGCCTACCAGTTAGTACAGTTAACTGTTTGTCAGAAATTGAACAAATATATGATCAAATCGTCAACTGACCATACATACATTGGAAGAGAGCTTTGGTTGCTCGGGATGTAGGTGTGCGCACGTGCGCGCGTGTGTGTATACATTGCTTTGAGTAAAAAAATACACAAATTCACAGAGGGGCTTGTTCACAATTTGATCTTTAATTCGTTCAAATGTCCAACACACTCCATCTTGTTTTCGGCGGCGACCCTCGTTCACGTTGAGTTACATTTCCACTTCTACCTAACTAGACAGAAATAGTGTCCGATTATCTTTCTAAACTCCTCTACATCTTTCCGTTCCATGTTCCCGGAGGTTCAATCATATTCAATTTTCCTCTGCAATGTTTATCAACCAACAATTAATCCCTTGTTCCGCAACCGGGGCGCCAGTTAGCCATAATCGCATCGTTGTCATGACAACTAGCGGTTCCTCCACCCCTGACGTCCCCCGTATCGCTGTTCTCCTTCAGACGACCACCCACAACTAGAGCTAGCTCTAGCGCCCATCGCAGAGTCTGCAATACCTACAGCTGGCCTCATTGAGCTGGCCTGCGCGTTAGCCTGTTAGCGTTAGCTTTCGGTGTGGCAAACACGTACATCGTCGACCACACTGCTAATATGTGTGTGCGTGTGTGTGTGTGTGTGTGTGTGTGTGTGTGTGTGTGTGTGTGTGTGTGTGTGTGTGTGTGTGTGTATGTATGTGTGTACCATGACGACACAAGCAGTTCTGCTGCTGTGATATCGCCTTTGTTTCTTCGGCCACCTTTGGGTGGCACCCCTCCCTCGCCCCTCCCCCTCACGCCACCTCCATCTCCCTGAAGGTCTCAGAGTCCTGTGAAGAAAATACACCCTTTTAACATTTAGTTGAATTATTCAATGTAAATATTATAAATAAATAAAAATCTGCAGTGGTGCACCGAAGTGATATTCCCACAGCTTCCAGCGCTGTATCTTCGCAAATCTATTCTGAACCCGAAGTCTGAAGTCTGAATTCCGAAGTTTGTTATTTCTATACATGGCGGTGGATTCCAACTGCCATATACTGATCATTTTTGCAGACAGGTTTTTGTGTGATGTTAAGACAGGCAACTGGTTGCGTGTCCAGACTCATTTAGCCCAGCCCAGGGGTGGCACAGAATGAGACAGCGGGGCCCCAGAACACAACGCTCACATTGAGCACAGGAAAAACGTCCAAAAAAAGGCGTTTACTTATCAATCAAATTAAAAACAAGTTCTAATCCTATGGACACACTGAACAAGCCCCCGCTGCTGTACTCACAGAGATTAGCACGTTGTTGAAGCCCGCAGCCATGGGATGGTTCTGAATTGGTGGAACTGTCACACGATCCTGAGGACATTCAACAAATTACATATAATATGATATGTCACACTTTTAACTCTATAATTACCCGTCACGCACAACCCTTGAATCCTAAATACAGGAACCTTATTAACTAAGAACATCTATACAATAATGATAAACCACTAAGAACTACCAATTATTATACAGAACTAAGAACAACCATACAATAATGATAAACCACTAAGAACTACCAATTATTATACAGAACTAAGAACAACCATACAATAATGATAAACCACTAAGAACTACCAATTATTATACAGGACTAAGAACAACTATACAATAATGATAAACCACTAAGAACTACCAATAATCATACAGAACTAAGAACAACTAATGTTAAATAGGTGTTTGGGGCACACAGGTATATGTTTATCTGGAACAGTTTGTTACAATGTGTCAAAAGTGAATCGAGTGGATTGACACTAGTGAACACTACATGTTCTCGCTTGCCTCACAGGATTAGCTAAAGTAGAGATTGACAACAACTGTCTCGTCTCGTCTTCACATCTCTAATGAATCAACCCGCCTGAACTTTGTTATTTGGCAGACGCTTTTACCCAAAGCCACACACAGGGGTTTATTTTTAAATACGCGTTCATGGTAGCGGATTAGGCATCTCGCATCGAGGATGTCTGCAGGGTAGGCTGTGAAGGTTTTGGGGGCATCAAACCCAGTACCTATGGGCTGGGGGTCAAACCTTGTAACCATTGTGTGACAGTATCGTCAGGGACCCCACGATACCATGTTACAACGTTGTTTGAGCGCGGGTACAATGTACTGCGATACGTACTGTATGTAAGAGGATCACAATGTACTGTAAATATTGGGATAAGATATTATCGTATATGGCTGCGTTTAAAAAATGCTGTGAGCTGAGGTGAGTTGAACAAAAATCAGGGCTGATTTATCACTGGACAATTAACCTGGGGTCTTAACAAAACGGCCAAATCCTTTAAGTTCCCTAGTTCATGCCCCGGTTGGTTTATTTTGGTTTTAGAGCTATTTTCATTGAGTCAAGGTGCGATCATTTGAGACGGGTTGAACGCGACCCTATTGTTTTCGGCTGACCTCACGGCGCAAGCTGTCAATACAGATGAAGACACTACAGTCCTCTGCAGGAGGGAACCATTAACTTAAATAAATATCGACGCTCAAGTCAACCTGACGACATAAGTATTGTGGAGCCGCCGAATCGCGACGCTCACATGCATGGATTTCTTTCCCTCATCCCTACTAACCAGTAAGCTAGCCTGCGCCTCCTCCAGCAGCACCCCTTTTTAAGTCTTTATCATCCCAGGGAGAATCGTGGCTCAAGGATGCCTACAGGTCAGGTTGTGGAGGTTGGGGGATCAAACCCAGTACCTATTGGCTGGGGGGTCAAACACCCTAACCACTACACCAGGAAAAAAAACAACCACCACTGAATTTCCAAAACGAGGTCCATTTGAATTGACTCTCACCTCCCCCTCTGGCTCATACACCGCGTTGACGATGCCTTTGCCGCCCGAGGAGGCTTCCGATTGGTGGGCTGACCGGCCAGGGATGAGCTGATTGGCCTTCCCCCTGGTGCGCAGGTAGAAGATGAGGAGGGCGGCCAGCGTGCCCAGCAGGAGCAGAAGTACGATGACGGACGCGGCGATGCCTCCAGCGTTGCTGTCTGCCTGGCCGCTGGCTGCACAACAACACAGGCTAGTCAGGGACACTCTACAGGCAAGGTAGGGAAACGTAAGGTAAAATGGCCTACAAGCAAGGTAAGGTAGGGTCAGGAAAGCTTTGTAAGATAGGATAACATGACGTACAGTTACATTATATAAGATAACGTAGGTAAGATAACAACAACATTTGATCAGATAAGATGAGCTGAGGTAAGGTGAGGTCAAATAAGCTAAGATAACATACATATATATGATAAGATGAGATGAGATAAAAACATAAGGTGGAGTCAAGTCAGATAACATACAAACATAAGGTAAGATAGTATTGTATACAATCGCATGAGATAAGTTACATAAAAGTTACATAACAGAAGATGTAAATACGATAAGAATAATATGTATTCAAGAGTCAAAGTGTCAAGAGTTCAGATGAGCTAAATAAGGTATGCGTAGATTACAACAATGATCAACTGACATTTCAGGAGTGGATCATAATTCAAAAATAAATAAATAAAAGTGCACCTTTACAACACAGAAAGTTAATTGTTTGTGAAACAAATGGCACACATAAAGCCCTTTGAGATGAATAAAATGGACTGAATTGGCTTCCTGATTATGAAGGGAGGGGAGTGGCTCTATTTCCTACTTTCTGGAGGATCGGTGACTCTGCCGTCACAGTCGGTCCCCACGGTGTACTGGATGTCATCCAGAGCCAGGACCCCTGCAGTGCCTCGGAGCCCCTCCAACACAATCTGGGAACAAGACCACCCGGTCCATACCAGTTCATGGGAGGACTATCCTAAGTGGGACTATGCATCGCTGTTTTGTATTTTTGTTCATTGCCTTCCACTGTGAAGGTAATATTTGAAGATTAAAATGGATATAATATTGATAAATTATAAAATGTTCTCCAATATTCTAATGCACATTCAATATTTAGTTTGGATATTTCTTTGTAGTTCCTTGCATATTCATATTTCATTTTGGATCCATTTGATCCTATATTGTATTGATGCTTCATTCACCATGTATGTGCTAACATGTGCTAACCTGGTAGCTGTGGGTGGGGGTGATGCTATACGTCACATTGCCCATGTGTAGCTGTATCGCGTGTGTGCTAGCGTGCTAACCTGGTAGCTGTGGGTGGAGGTGATGCTATACGTCACATTGCCCATGTGTTGCTATAGTGTGTGCGCTAGCGTGCTAACCTGGTAGCTGTGGGTGGAGGTGATGCTATACGTCACATTGCCCATGTGTTGCTATAGTGTGTGTGCTAGTGTGCTAACCTGGTAGCTGTGGGTGGAGGTGATGCTATACGTCACATTGCCCATGTGTTGCTATAGTGTGTGTGCTAGTGTGCTAACCTGGTAGCTGTGGGTGGAGGTGATGCTATATGTCACATTGCCCATGTGTTGCTATAGTGTGTGCGCTAGCGTGCTAACCTGGTAGCTTTTGGTGGAGGTGATGCTGACGTTGAAGCGGACCCAGATGCCCCCCACCTCTTCCACCTTCAGCAGCTGGTATAGATGGCTCACCTCCGTCAGCCTCCACACCTTCAGCACGTTGTCAGCTGGATGGAGCGACACAGGCGTAGAACATGACAACACATTTAAGATGGGCTATCCCTTTGGCTCTTGACTGTGTGTTAAGACAGTCGAGAGCCAACTGCCGTCGACATTGTGTGCACTCACATCGCGAATGTGGATGTGCGTGAGAATGGAGCACCTAAACTGTACAATACAATGCAATACATTGAGGAAAAATACGTAGTAAAGTATTGTACCACGAAACCTGACAAAGATGGCACGTTCAAATCCCCCAATTTCAGCCCTACAATTTCTTTCCCTTATTATAGCAAATTACCAAATAGATGTAATAGATAAGCAATTATTTATAGTAGTTCTTTCTTTAAAGTCTATTTTTAAAAAAGCGTTCAACTTATTTTTTGTTTATGTATTTTTTTATTTGGGTTTGTTACCAGTGTTTATCTATCTGTTTGTTAGATAATTATGAGTCTGTATTTGTTTGTTGGTTAGTTGTGAGTGTGTACTTGTTTGTTTGTTGGTTAGTTGTGAGTGTGTACTTGTTTGTTTGTTTGTTTGTTGGTTAGTTGTGAGTGTGTATCTGTTTGTTTGTTGGTTAGTTGTGAGTGTGTATCTGTTTGTTTGTTAGTTAATTATGAGTGTGTATTTGTTTGTTTGCTGGTTAGTTGTGAGTGTGTATCTGTTTGTTTGCTGGTTAGTTGTGAGTGTGTATCTGTTTGTTTGTTAGTTAATTATGAGTGTGTATTTGTTTGTTTGCTGGTTAGTTGTGAGTGTGTATCTGTTTGTTTGTTGGTCGGTTAGTTACCAGAGGAGGGTCTGTGAGCCCAGAACCACAGACAGGTGCCCTTGGTTGGCGGGAGATGGGCGCTCACCAGCCAAGCATTCTGATTGGCTGGCGTCCGACTGCTGCTGGGAAAGAACAGGAAGTGACCTGTACAATGGGAACAGAAAGTCAGCGGCAGAAATAGATAGCTTAAAATTCTCTCTCTCTCTCTCTCTCCCCCTCTCTCTCTCTCTCTCTCTCTCTCTCTCTCTCTCTCTCCCTCCCTCCCTACCTCGCTCTGTCCCCAGCGTGTGGTCATGGAGGGGAACATGATAGTGTGTTTCTGTCTCTCTGCTGGTGATGTCCCAGTCCAGTTTGTCCCGGTCCAGATGGTTGGTGTTGCTCCAGCCACACAGGCCCTGCTCCAGGGTACACTTAGAACCTGGACGTTACAACCAGTAATACCGTTGTAAACACAATACAATACACAACAATGATAGTTATACAAACAAAATGATGCAGTTATACTATACAATGATGCAATACAATTAAATTCAGGTTAATACAATACAATGTAATTATATAATTAAATACAATTCATATAAAGCAAGACAATTATACTATTAAAAACAAATAATATAAGTAAATGCAAGCATACTATTAAATAAAATGCAATATAAGTATACAGTATAATATTATTACACCAGTAGGACTGAATATGGATTTTATTTTAGAAAAATGGTAAATAGATATTCCAGGGGACAATGCATCCCATAATATTGTTTATGATATTTACATGGATATTCTGCGCAAATCCTGGCTTAATGCTGTCAACTAGTTGCTAATATGATGAGTCTACCATTAAAACAAGTGATGTACTCTCGCCAACACAGTCCACTCACTGTGTTTTTGTTCAGTGTTCAAAACAACTACAGTGGGGTCAAGAGGTCAAATTCCACTTGGTGTGGGTGGCAAACCCTGTTCAACTCACTCGCCAGTCCACATGACCAGTCCACTTGACGGTTCCTCGTGGCGTTTAACTGTTACTACTTCCTTGATCGTTACCTTTCCATAATACTTTATTCTGATTGTTTGTAATGTTGCCGTTGTTTTATTCTATCCAATTATTTGATATTAATATTGCTGTGATATATTTATATGAATGTCCTCCCCTTTCACACATGCTGAATTAAGTGCTGGAACAACAGATGTACCCAGAGGGATTGAACCGATCATGGCTAAGTGAAGTGAACGAACTCGGATCGCTGTCTCATCGGAAAATAAAGGAATGGCCGCCATGCAGATCTCCTCTGCGCTCTTACAGCCGGTCGTTCCGTTCGATACTGACGTTCTTTTGAATTCAAACACTAAATTACTGTTAAGATTTACTGTAGCCTTATTTATAAGAACAATATTGGGCGTGTTTTTTAGTTGTATTTATATTTAAAAACACAAAACCGAAGTTAAAGAAGAACTATTGTATTGCTATTTACAATATTTATAATTGTATATTTCCGCAATTACATTTCTAGCTGGATATTTAGAATGTGTTTTATTAAAAAAATTAAAAAAACACAGCACAAGTTCAGAGACTGACTTACAGTGAATATTGATTGTAATCACGGAGTTGAAAAGCAACACCGCAGGTCAGTTAGAGTCACTGTACCATCCCAGCCTGCTGTTGGTGACGCTTACAATGGAATGGATCTTTTAAAAACAGTTCAAACAAACCTTCGCTCTCACACGGATGGGCCAGCAGGGAAACGTCGTCGACGGCAACATGCGTGTTGTAACCCCCTCCCCCGACCACCTCGAACTCCAACTGGACGAAAATCATACGCACACTTGTGTTTGACATTTGTACTCTGTACTAATCCCTGTCCCACGTTTAATGTAAACACCTTCCTTTTCTAATGGATGGATGTAAAGATTTGTTGTTGGATTTGTTTTAACATCCACCTTGGAAATTGTGTGTGTGTGTGTGTGTGAATAATGACCTGCCAGTCCACCATGGCGCTGCTGATGTTGGTGTTGCCATGGCGCCAGACATCACCTTGGTCGATGTTGTTAGAGAAGAGCTTCACTCTGTCTCCCGTCACCGGCTTCATGTACACGCTGAAAAAACCTTCACACACATACACACACACACACAAAACACACACACGTTAAGCGCATGTGCGTGTGCGTGTGTGAGCCTCACCAGGGTGTTCTCCTCCCATGTGGTACTAGTGTGTGTGTGTTTGCGTGTGCGTGTGTTTGCGTGTGCGTGTGTTTGCGTGTGTGTGTTCATGTGTGTGTTTGCGTGTGCGTGCGTGTGAGCCTCACCAGGGTGTTCTCCTCCCATGTGGTACTAGTGTGTGTGTGTTTGCGTGTGCGTGTGTTTGCGTGTGTGTGTTCATGTGTGTGTTTGCGTGTGCGTGTGTTTGCGTGTGCGTGTGTTTGCGTGTGTGTGTTCATGTGTGTGTTTGCGTGTGCGTGCGTGTGAGCCTCACCAGGGTGTTCTCCTCCCATGTGGTACTAGTGTGTGTGTGTTTGCGTGTGCGTGTGTTTGCGTGTGTGTGTTCATGTGTGTGTTTGCGTGTGCGTGCGTGTGAGCCTCACCAGGGTGTTCTCCTCCCATGTGGTACCAGAAGTGGACACACTGGGTGCCTCTGGACCCCGGTTGGACCGGGGAGCTCAGGGTGCTCCGGCCGTCAGGTCGAAGGTCATCCACACCGCTGTACACCATCATGTAGTACCCTGAGTAACAACATGACGCGCTCTGTCTCAGTTGCATCCGCTGTGTACTCTGTGTACAGGCCGTTCATCCGTTGGATGGTTTAGTGACCAACTGCTCATTCATGTCAAAACTAACTATTCACTACGAGCGTCATTGGAGAAAAGCGTCTGCTAAACAAGATTTCACTTTATTGTCCGATTCGTTCTGAGCTACCAGAGGATATTTCGTAGCATACTTTGACAAACATCTGGCTCTTTTCACCGAGGCCTCGTCATAGGACAAACACAGCTGTCCCTCAGGACACTAATTATGGGTCGGCTCCTTTTATGTCCCAGGAGCGCAGACTAGAGTAGTGAAGATAAGCCTACCATTGCCATTATCTACCTCAGTTGGACGCCTGGTACCGCCATCGCTAAGAGCAAGCAAAGGTCGCGCAACAAAGTCACAACTCTTCTCTGTTTTGGCACCCCAATGGTGGAATGAACTCCCTGCCGATGTCAGGACTGCAGAGTCGCCCACCAGCTTCCGCAAGAGACTCAAGACTCACTTGTTCAGAGTTCACCTGGACTCTGAACAACCTCCCTCCTTACCCCCCTCCTCCCTTACGCACCTAAACCCCCCCCCCCCCCCCCCCCCCCCCCCCCCCCCCCCCCCCCCCCGTACGCACTTATTGTATATTTGTACGTACTGGCACTTAAAAATTGTACGTAGCATTGTGTAGCATCTTACCCTAGCTATCTTTGTTGTATACGGGGAATGGGTTAACCTAGCAATTGGAAGTGCTTTGCACTGGTTATATGAACGTCCTTACCGTACCGACAGTGATATATTGTTGTTTCTCTTCCTTCTGACAAATGTGCTTATTGTAAGTCGCTTTGGATAAAAGCGTCTGCTAAATGCCCTGAACGTAAACGTACTACACATGGGCCCTGGCTCAACAAAAGGAGCAGCCCCATAACGAGTGTAACACATTAGCATGTCCTACGATGACGCCCTCCGTGAAAAGAGTCTATGAGGCGACTAGCGAGGCGTTATATTAACTGCATTATTGATTTACTATTAATGTCATTAAGGAGCAGATAGGCTATATCATAACAGAGTGCACACAGTACATACAACACACAGAGTCATCCAATCATAAAAAAACAACACCAGCAGACAGGCGCACGGCCAGCTAGTGCTAGCTCTCTCACCCATGTCCGTCTCCAAAGTGTGGTCCGTTTTGGGGCCTCCGGATGAGGCCACCGCGTGGCCGTTCCTCTGGCCCCAGCGGACGTCCCCGGAGCTGGTGTAGCCGCAACTCTGGCCCTCGAAGGAGCAGAGCCGGGGCACGGTGCAGGGCCGCTCCAGGAGGGCCACGTCGTCGACGGCGACGCGGCCGTCGAAGCCCCAGCGCAGCACCTCGAACACGAGCTGTTGGACAACGGGACGTTGTTCGGCGCGTTAGCGCGGAAAGCACGATGCGCAAACGCACGGGAGCGGGAAAATACATTCCCGATTTTCTGTGCGATGGCAAAACGACAAAATACACACCGCTGTCCCGCTTGAACTCGCTGGACATCCACACAATTCCCACACTCGCTCTGAGTCCTTTCAATTTAATCACCCTCTATTCGGCTTCTCATGAACTACAAAGGTGCATATTAATAACACCAGTAATAATCATCATCACTTATAATTATAGATTGCATTGAAGGCCCTCTAAATCCCATATGAATACGTTTTTTGGGTACCTGCTGAATGAAGCAAAACCACCTGGATCATCAACATACTTAACCTAACCCAACAGGCTTACCAAGGACGCAGGTATTTCATTGGGTATGTGGTGTTAGAGGGGTGAGTTCCACATCTACCTGGAAACTGTTGAGCTGTGGAGGGACTGCGCAGTGTTCCTCATGCCAGAGGTTTCCATGAGCTCCGCTGCGCGTCCATAGCAACACCTCATGGCCATAGCCGTCCGTCAGCTTCACATTCAGCACGCCTGCGCGTGATTGGTGGAGGGCGTACATGATGACACGCCCAGATTGGAAGTGCAAAAGGTAATGGGAGGAGACATTTGAATTAATTGTAAATATGACAATGTATTTTTATTTTGAAAAAGCTGTAAGAGAGCAATTGGATAATTATTCATGTGAAACCATTTTTATGTGATGACATTTATCCGGTAATGTGAAAAAGGTATTAACAATTGAAAGAAAATGAAAGGCTGCAACTGAGAATTATTTGGTTTCATCAACATATACACCAACTAGAAGGGGATTTGAGGCATGTTGTTCTGTAACATTTGAACAATTGAACAAATTAAAATGAATCGTGGGGGTGGGGGGGGGGGGGGGGGGGGGGGGGGTGGGGGGTTTGTACCGGTCTGCGTGCCGTAGAGTTTGTAGAAGAAGGCCAGACAGCGGTCTTCAGAGGACGCAGGCTGGGGGAAGGAGAGCAGGCGACCGGACCCCCCCCGCAGAGACGGGTCCCACACGTCCACCACCAGACTCTTACCTGGAGGGGTAGTTAGGGTTAGTTAGTTTAACCCCCACCAGACTCTTACCTGGAGGGGTAGTTAGGGTTAGTTAGTTTAGCCACCACCAGACTCTTACCTGGTGGGTTAGTTAGTTTAGCCACCACCAGACTCTTACCTGGTGGGCTAGTTAGGGTTAGTTAGTTTAACCACCACCAGACTCTTCCCTGGAGGGGTAGTTAGGGTTAGTTAGTTTAACCCCCACCAGACTCTTACCTGGTGGGTTAGTTAGTTTAGCCACCACCAGACTCTTACCTGGAGGGGTAGTTAGGGTAAGTTAGTTTAACCACCACCAGACTCTTACCTGGTGGGCTAGTTAGGGTAAGTTAGTTTAACCACCACCAGACTCTTACCTGGTGGGCTAGTTAGGGTTAGTTAGTTAGTTAGTTTAACCACCACCAGACTCTTACCTGGTGGGCTGGTTAGGGTTAGTTAGTTAGTTAGTTTAGCCACCACCAGACTCTTACCTGGAGGGGTAGTTAGGGTTAGTTAGTTTAACCACCACCAGACTCTTACCTGGTTGGTTAGTTAGTTAGTTTAACCACCACCAGACTCTTACCTGGTGGGTTAGTTAGTTAGTTAGTTAATTTAGCCACCACCAGACTCTTACCATGAGAGTTAGTTATGGTTACGAATTTTTAGTTAGTTAGTTAGTTTAGCCACCACCAGACTCTTACCTGGTGGGTTAGTTAGGGTTAGTTAGTTTAGCCACCACCAGACTCTTACCTGGGGGTTAGTTAGTTAGTTAGTTTAGCCACCACCGGACTCTTACCTGGAGGGTTAGTTAGGGTTAGTTAGTTAGTTAGCTTAGCCACAACCAGAGTCTTACCTGGGGGTTGGTTAGTTAGGGTTAGTTAGTTAGTTTAACCACCACCAGACTCTTACCTGGTGGGTTAGTTAGGGTAAGTTAGTTAGTTAGCTTAGCCATCACCAGACTCTTACCTGGTGGGTTAGGTATAGGAGTTATTTTTTGATTATTTTAACTACCACCAGGCTTTCAGCTGGAGGTTTGATGGAACATTGGTGAACGCGTCAGTAGAAAACTATAATTGCTTCTAAAAGCTGAAAGACGTGTGCAAGATCCCTTTAAAAATGCACAATACATTCTTTTATAATATAGTCCTTTTTGTTAGGAATATCTTTTGTCATGATTATTGCTCTTTTGTCATGATTATGACAATAATCTTTTGCTCTGAGCATTACGTTACCGATCCCGATGGTGTGGTCCATTCCTGAGAGCAGCGTCCAGTCAAAGTTATCACTGTGGTCCTGGTACCAGTCACACAGTCCGTCCTCAAAGTTACAGGACAGGCCTGCCAGGAGCAGAGAAATACAGCATCTCACTAAAGTGAGTACACCCCTCACATTTTTGTAAGGGATATCTTATATTATATGTTATATAACACTGAAGAAATGACCCTTTGCTACAATGTAAAGTAGTGAGTGTACAGCTTGTATAACCGTGTAAATTTCCTGTCCCCTCCAAATAACTCAACACACAGCCATTAATGTCTAAACCGCTGGCAACAAAAGTGAGTACACCCCTAAGTGAAAATGTCCAAATTGGGCCCAATTAGCCATTTTCCCTCCCCGGTGTCATGTGACTCGTTAGTGTCACAAGGTCTCAGGTGTGAATGGGGAGCAGGTGTGTTAAATCCCAAGCACGTCTGCTTGGCGCTACCTGAGGGGGAGGAAGGGCGGAGGTTGGGGTGACAGTGGAGGAAGCGGACGTCCTTCACTCGGATCGTGGCGTTCTGACGCAGAGTCGCGGCTCGAGCTTCAAACGCCAGCTAAACGACAACAAAAGAAAACACACTGAAAATCAACGGCTGGAAGGAAGGGCGTGCGGACCCATCAGGAGGATTCTGTCTTTGTTTGAAATCTTTATTTCGGATACATTTGATGATGTCGTTTTTTCAATCAGTTCTGCGTTCTGAAAATACTGGGGGTTTTTTTGGTCGACGTTCAAGCGTCATCGGTGTTCAGCTCACAGGACCTTTCGACGGGGAGTGGAACATCTCACACGCTACACTGCTCGCTCCGTTTCTCGGGTGTAGCGTGGGCACCATGCTCTGAGGGAATTAGATCCTGTTGATCTATTGACTTGTTTGTTTTGTTTACCTGGAAGCGATGTTGTCGGTGACCAACTGCCACTTCGGCCGTGCGCCAGGCCGTCTCCTCTGGGCCGGTCCTCCCACTGAACTCCCACAGCTTAGGCAATAGGCCCCGCGTGCTGTCAATCAGCCGGACTGACAGGTCTCCTGCACGTGATTGGAGAGAAAATGATTGAAGTGGGTGGAGACAACACTGCAGAGCTGACTAGCTGGCATTCACCTCAGGCGTATTTCTATGTGATTCTACAGTCTGACGTTTTGTAAAACAGTGAAAACAACTTATGACCTTGAAGTATAAAGACAGACAAAACAGATAAATGTATCTATTAGCCCCTACATCCAATCCATCCAGCCAACATCCATCCATTCATCCATGTATTCATAAATTCCATCCATTCATCGCTATCTTTTTCTCTTTATTCATCCATAGAGCCATCTATTCATCCATTCACCAACCATCCATTCATCCACGTATTCATCAGCTCATCTCGCTTTCTTTATCTCATTATCATCTATTCATCCATCTATCTCTCCATCCATCCATCCATCCATCTATCACCCTATCATTCTCTCCACCCATCCATCCGTCCATGTCTCTATATTTCTGTAACCATCCATCCATCATCCAGACATCCACCCCTCTCAGCCATCTATCTACTGGTGGTGCGTGGAGGCCCGGGTACCGATGTGGTCGGGGGCCCCGGTGAGGGCGTAGGAGAAGGAGAGGCTGCAGGCTGGCCCCGAGGGCCCCAGGGGAGGAGTCCTGCTCTGGGCCTCCGTCAGCTGCTGGCCAGGGGCCCCGGATACATACAGGTACTCCTCTTCAGGAGGAAGGAGAGAGCAAGAGGGATAGGTAAGAACATGAGGAGAGAGAGGGAGAGAGGGAGGGGGAGGGGGAGGGGGGGAGAGAGAGAGAGAGAGAGAGAGAGAGAGAGAGAGAGAGAGAGAGAGAGAGAGACAGAGAGGGGGGGAGAGGGGGAGAGAGAGAGAGAGAGAGAGAGAGAGAGACAGAGAGAGAGAGAGAGAGAGAGAGAGAGAGAGAGAGAGAGAGGGGGGGGAGAGTGAGAGAGAGAGAGAGAGAGAGAGAGAGAGAGAGAGAAAGAAAGAAAGAAAGAAAGAAAGAAAGAAAGAAAGAAAGAAAGAAAGAAAGAAAGAAAGAAAGAAAGAAAGAAAGAAAGAAAGAAAGAAAGAAAGAGAGGGATAGAGAGAGGTTGGCAAAACAAGGACGGAGAGACAGAGAGAGAGAGAAATCGAGAGGGAGAGGGAGGGAGAGAAAAGGAGGTTGTCAAGACATGGAGAAAGGAAGGGAGAGAGATGTTGGAAGAGATAGCGAGACAATAAGACAAAGAGAGAGAGAGAGAGATTGGCATGAGAACGAACAGGGAGAACAAAAAGAGGGGAGGGGAATTGCCAGATGAAACCAAAGAGTGCTGTATTACAAAGCACTGAATGGCCAAACATGCCTTGCTTTATACAGTGACATAAAATGGCTGACATCCTGTTTGTACCTTTGAAAGAGGAGTTGGACGTCTTATGCAGCTTCCAGGCTTGACTTCCAACGCTCCTGTCCGTCCAACCTGAGCTGCCCTTAGCGTAGGAGAAATCACCTACCAAAATAAGAGCGCAGCATGTCGTTATCACGCACCAAGGGTAGGATACGCAGAAGCAGCCAGATGTCGTTTTTCCTGCCCTGCAACGTGGCTCGTTTGTGTCTTACGAAAAAGGTGATGACATCCTTTACGGAGAAAATCGATGAAAATGTGGGCCAACGTTCCACTTCACCGGGTCCCAATGACCCCTGACCTCTTCCGATACGAACTCGACCCCAACCCTTACTTTGGTCGTTGGGGTTGTGTTCTTATTTCTACTTAGAAAATGGATTTCCACGAAACACTCAACAGTGGTGTCAGCACCGTCCGTTTAAAAACCTTTGTAGGAAATACACAACAACAAGGTACAAGACTTTCAGTAGCCATAGCTATAACCTTGTTGTTAGTGTATTTGTCGCTTGTATTTAGTGGCAGTTTATGTGTTCCCCATCGGGGGATGCGGTTAGGTACACATGGCTTCAAACGTCGACTGTATAAATAATTTAAAGAGTTTCAAGACTATAGTAGATTAGGAATTCGTTCATCATCACCATCATCATCTTTACTCGTATGTATTAATGGTGGGCATGTCCACCCATCATCTGGGTGGACATGCCCACCATTAATACCACATGTGATGTCACAAACAGGCCGATTCTCAACAGGCTTTTGATGGCTAATCAACATGAAAAGCCTTGTGGTAAAATAGGGCCTCTTTAACTCATTATTAACCCACAGCACGTTGCTCTTTTACGTTTTGTTCACCATCCTTCGCCACGAGTCCATTCGTCAAACCAACCGTTCTCGGCCTGGCTTTCACTTCTAGGCCCTAAGAGAACAGAACGGAACAAGAACAGTCTCGCAGAGCGGCCAGGTCTGCCAGCTCACCACACTTGGCTTCGTCAGCGGCGTCTGGACAGTCGGCGGCGAAGTCACACATCTTGCTGCTCTCGATGCAGGGAGATTCAGGGGAAGAGGGGAAGCCCGCCATAGTCTGGTTTCCTGGAGAAAAAAACCAAACATTACTCACTAATGGATATTTCGATATTGCGTTCTTTTTTCTAAATGATTGATAAGTAATTATTGCGATCGATGGACTTTCAAAGAGATCAATACGTTACTAACACAAACGCACAGGACTGGAAAGTCCTTACAAAAAAGATCAACTAAATGACTGCTGGCTCATTCTGTGAATCAGTGATTGGTCGTCATAATTAACCAATGGTGAGAGCCCTATCTACTGTCTAATGGGCTAGGTGTTGTGCAGGCGCTGTGGAGGGGTTTACCTGTTGATTTGATACAGCTGGGGGACAGACGCAAGCTGTCCACTCCAATACCCCCATACTCAGCATCCCTGATGGCTGCCACCACCAGGATCTGAGACACAGAGGAGAACAATGAGGACACAGGCGAGAGCTGGGGAACTTCCTTCCTTCCTTCCTTCCTTCCTTCCTTCCTTCCTTCCTTCCTTCCTTCCTTCCCTCCCTACTACAGAGAAGAACAATGAGGACACAGGACAACAGTGAGCTGGGGAACTTCCCTCCCTCCCTCCCTCCCTCCCTCCCTCCCTCCCTCCCTCCCTCCCTCCCTCCCTCATTGCTGTGAGGAGGACGCGAACAACCCTCACACAGTAAGACCAGTTCCTTTTCTGTGTTAAACAGTCCTGTCCAACAGGAGCAGGGCTGGGCTCACCTGGAAGGTGGTGTTGGCAACCACCTCCACCTCGGCCTTCACCCACAGGTCCCCCAGGTCACCGCCCCTCTCCCAGACCGGGATGATGCTGGAACTCGCCACCAGGACGGACAGACCCCCGGCCCGCGGCCCAAACTGATGGCTGTACATCACCAGCTACAGTCGGGGGGGGGGGGGGGGGGGGGGGGGGGGGGGGGGGAAACACACACACACACACACACAGACACAGACACACACACACACACACACACACACATACAATCACACACACACACACGCACGCACACACACACACACACACACAGCGTTACCATGGCTACAGACTTTGTGTCCGAGGGCTGCGCGAACAAAGTCAAACAGACTTTGTGACCCTGCGGTGGTTTTTGTGGGTCGTTTTGAGTTCACCTTGCAAGGGTGTGTGCTGTTGGTGGGCTCAAGGAGTGGACTTTGAAATACCGCCCAATCTGCTTTCAGCCCTCCCTCGGGCACGGTGACGTACAGGAAGTGACCTGCGAGGACACAGTGAAGATACACGAGACATGTCCCGCTGTGAGTACGCCAACTGTCCATCTAGCCATCATCATCACTTTCCACATTCCGCCACATTTGAACACTGAGCCTAAGTTGACGTCTAAATAAATAATCAGACAAACAGAATGATCACCAGGAGTTACGCTAGTAGAGCTACGCTAGTAGTTCAGCGCTACAGCAAGTTGTGTGAATTCCCAGAGAATTATAGGAAACGCTTACCTGTGACACTGTTGGTGGAATGGTCTCTCCCGGGTCCTTTGAGCAGGTCGGTGGTGGAGATGTTTTTCTGGGTGGTCCGGGTCCATTTCAGAGGGGAAAAGGATCTCAGGTCCCAGTCACACACATGGTCCTCAAAGTCACATGCCTGGTAACCCTCTGCAGACAAGGTGGTCAAAGGGCTATTTTCAGTCATTTGAATGTAGCTATCTGCTACTACGCACATGTTAATTTAATATCTGTTATATTACATTATATTTCTGCTGGACAATTGTGTCCTCACAATGAGTTTTCTGGTGTTTGAATTGTTGCCCCATCTCAAATTGTACTAAGTTACTTCAAGATTTCAAAAACTGGATATTTAGATGTTTAAATATATCACCAGATTTATATTGCAGCATAAAATAAGCGCCAAAAATATCATTAGTAAATGTACCTTTACCTAATAAGCTCAATAGCTAGTAGTATTTGCTAGTATTTCCAATTTAGCTTGATTAGCTAAATAAGCTAGTTAGCTAACCTGGAAATCCTAGAATCTAGTTATGTTCAGTTTAGCTAACTATGCTAATTTAGCTAATTAATGTTAAAGCTAAGTTAAAAATAAAAAGGCAAAACAAAACTAAGGAGGACATCTATTGGTCACACTAAGGTATTACATCTGGAACTGTGACACTACACCCTCACTGGAGAAAAATAGAGTTTCATCCAGAATGGCTTGTTATTGATTTAATAATGACTTTACTTTAATAATAACTACATTCTACCTTAAAAACCTTAATCATTTCCATTCAATCATTTCTATAGGCTTTGCGCTCTTTTCTTGTTGATTAATTGCATGTTGCTGATTAAGACATTTTCACATAAAGCCTATCATTAATGCACTGGTTATCCAATAAGCAGTATCATGAAGTAAACTTGATTGTGTGCTAATTTTTGTCAACTTGTTCCAGAGGTCGATATTTGGACTTGTGTAGTGATCTGAGTGCAAGGCTGGCGGTCCCTGCACTAGGGTTAGGGTTAGGTACAGCTACAATGAGCTGGTGTACTCAGTTGTTAAACCCCACTAATCAAGCGATGGATCCAGTGGGCCCATAGGATCCAAAGGATGCGTCGTTGCAGACACGTCACTAAGGGGCCGATCCCTCACCGCAGCCGAGCTCATCCGTGCCGTCGCCACAGTCGTCGGTACCGTCGCAGACCTGCCGCTGCGCCACGCAGCCCCCGCGCGCACACGCTAGCATGCCGTCTGCGCAGCTGCCGCCTGCGCTCGGCGCTGAGGAAGAGACAGGAGGGAGGAGACGCTAACGACATTCTTACAACGTGATAACAAGGGTCTGGATGTGGGGTGTGTGTTGCAAGTAAACCCATAACATAGTAGAAAGAATTGTTAATCTTTTTTCTCTTTGTAAGGATTATTTCTTTTTTTACATATGAATCTATATCTTCCTCTAACTAGTTGATGTGTTGCTATGGTAGGGCCTGCCCTACTTTTATTGTTGTTAGCAACAGCTTTTTTCTTTTTTCACGTTTTTTAACGGGTAACAAAAACCTATATTCTAAAAAGAGTATTACAAAGGTAATGGGTGTATTCAAAATCAAGTTTTGTCATTTTTTGGTACAATGATATATAATTAAGTGTAACTTTATGTAAAAGGACTTCAAAGTATGTGAAACTTATCACAAATAACGCAACAGAGCGTAATGTCATTTAAGCTTCGTGCAGATGATGCAAATTCAATTTTCCCATAAATGCAACTTAATGTGCAGGTACCGTCATGTCGATGTGACTCACCAGGCAGGGCGCAGTCCAGGAACTCCAGCTGGTCTACGGCGATGTCGCCACGGAGACCAACGGCGCGCTGGGTACGCAGATTGATTTGGAATGGGGCTGGGATGCGACCGAGGAAAATGTCCGCCTCCCTCCAGGCGTTCACACTGGAGCTACTGGGCCGCCACACCAGCAGGCCCGAGCTGTTCTCACGCGACACAGAAGCCCACAGCGGCACCGGCCCCAGACCCGTTAATCCTGGAGGTGGTTATACAGAGAGACAGGGTCAGTAGAGAGAGAGAGACCACGTGCTTTAAATTAGCGCTGAGAAATTCAGGCTATTGTTTCAGTCAGATAAGAATAGGCTCGTTCGACACACACTCTCTCTCTCTCTCTGTCTCTCTCTCTGTCTCTCTCTCTGTCTCTCTCTCTCTCTCTGTCTCTCTCTCTCTCTCTCTCTCTCTCGTTGTGAAATCTGAGTTCTCTATGTTCTAGGGTGACCCCTACTCTTGGTTCCTTTGTGTTCTATATGTTCCGTTGTGTTGTATAGTTTACATTGCCTTCTAACCTGTGTTCCACATCCCCTGTGTGAATCCCTATGTTCGACTCTAGACCCATGTTCTGAGTTTCCCCCAGTTTGAGGCTCCCCTGGGCTCTAGACTGTGTCAGGCAAGTTGTGTGTGGTTCTAGATGCCTGGGTTCTAGAGCGGTGCAGTGTGTGTGGTTCTAGATGCCTGGGTTCTAGAGTGGTGTAGTGTGTGTGTGTGTGGTTCTAGATGCCTGGGTTCTAGAGCGGTGCAGTGTGTGTGTGTGTGGTTCTAGATGCCTGGGTTCTAGAGCGGTGCAGTGTGTGTGTGGTTCTAGATGCCTGGGTTCTAGAGCGGTGCAGTGTGTGTGTGTGGTTCTAGATGCCTGGGTTCTAGAGCGGTGCAGTGTGTGTGTGTGTGGTTCTAGATGCCTGGGTTCTAGAGTGGTGCAGTGTGTGTGTGGTTCTAGATGCCTGGGTTCTAGAGCGGTGCAGTGTGTGTGTGTGTGGTTCTAGATGCCTGGGTTCTAGAGCGGTGCAGTGTGTGTGTGTGTGGTTCTAGATGCCTGGGTTCTAGAGCGGTGCAGTTTGTGTGTGTGGTTCTAGATGCCTGGGTTCTAGAGCGGTGCAGTGTGTGTGTGTGGTTCTAGATGCCCGGGTTCTAGAGCGGTGCAGTGTGTGTGTGTGGTTCTAGATGCCTGGGTTCTAGAGCGGTGCAGTGTGTGTGTGTGTGTGTGGTTCTAGATGCCTGGGTTCTAGAGCGGTGCAGTGTGTGTGTGTGTGGTTCTAGATGCCTGGGTTCTAGAGCGGTGCAGTGTGTGTGTGTGTGTGTGTGTGTGTGGTTCTAGATGCCTGGGTTCTAGAGCGGTGCAGTGTGTGTGTGTGGTTCTAGATGACTGGGTTCTAGAGCGGTGCAGTGTGTGGTTCTAGATGCCTGGGTTCTAGAGCGGTGCAGTGTGTGTGTGTGGTTCTAGATGCCTGGGTTCTAGAGCGGTGCAGTGTGTGTGTGTGTGGTTCTAGATGCCTGGGTTCTAGAGCGGTGCAGTGTGTGTGTGTGGTTCTAGATGCCTGGGTTCTAGAGCGGTAGTGTGTGTGTGTGTGGTTCCGGTTACCTGCGTCCCAGGTGAAATATCGGAGGCGCAGGCGGCAGGTCGGGGAGGAGTTAGTCATCTTCGGTGAGGTCAACGTTGCTGTCCTGAGGGTGTTGGCTGTCACTGCCTTCACGCCCATAAACCGACCTACCAAATGTCATACAATACCAACCTATAATTAGATATATATAGAACAACCTACAACATACCTAACAACCTACGAAATGTCACAACATGTGTGTGTGTGTCTGAAAGTAAATATTTTTGAACAATTATTTTTATTGTCTTGTGGATTGGTTTTCCCGTTTGCAAATGCTTGTATGACTATTTATTATTGTACCGATTTATTAACTCACTACAACGCAAAACATGCTTTTAAGTTGTTACTTATTAAGTCAAATAGTTTGCTTTTAAATCACTGCATCACAATTCATAATTCTAAGTTGTTACTTAAGAAGTCACTACATCAATATTCATACTTCTCAATTGTTTCTTATGAAGTCACTGTATCACTATTTAAACTTCTACGATGTTTCTTATGAAGTCACTGTATAACTATTTGAACTTCTACGATGTTTTTTATGAAGTCACTGTATCACAATGCTACATCGTCCGCTCCATTAGGTCACTGCATCATAACAGGACATGGACGTCATGTTATATGCGCCATGTCATGTTATATGGGCCATGTCGTGTTATATGCGCCATGTCATGCTGTGCTCCACCTGAGGCGGTGCCGGTGGTGTAGTCGGAGGAGGGGCCGCTGGTGGGTGGGCTGTCCCCTCTCTGAATCTCCTCCCAGAGGTAGCTGGAATCAGTGGCCATGGACATCCACCCACAGTCTTCCTCAAAGGTACACACAAAGCTCTTCCCGCTGTAGCCTACAGAAACATCAAGGGCCTTATTCACCTGGCGGCCATCTTGGTACCATCTCTGTTCTAAAGACCAGCAGAGTGATGGAGCTGAAGGATGACTTCAATTTAATTCAATTCAATTGTATTTGTATAGCCCTTAATCACAGACACAGTCTCAAAGGGCTTCACAGGCCATATATACAGACCCCCCTACCCAAACATACAATGTTATGTTGGTTAACTGAATAAAGCAGTACCGAAAAAAAAAGTTCAGCTTGATTGAGGTGCTGCTACTCAGTGTAGACAAAGTGAGAACATGTTAGTAAAATAACCAAAATAAAGTAGGCCTATATATAATGAACACAATGAAAGTCATAAACACGGACACAGGGTTTATTCATTATATAACACAATCCTACAGCTGATAAATAAAGTTGAATGCCAAAACAGGTTCTTCTTACCACAGAGTCTTTCATCGCTGCAGTCTTCACAGTCACATGTGAAGTCACAGTTTCGTCCCGGAGCCTGGCACACTCCCTGGACGCCGGCAGCTGTGTAGACGTTAGAGATGCACAGTGGTTAGTGGTGTCCGACTCACCACCCAAAGGTTCTGGGTTCCAATCCCAATGTCCGCAGCCTACCTGTTGGGAGCCTTGAGCAAGACGCCCCTAACCCCCTACCTGCTCCTTAATGACACGCATCTAAACTAAATATTCACTGTGAGCTGCTTTGGATAAGTAATGAACAAATACATAAATAATCATTTCATTTTTATCATTTTAGTTTCTTACAGTAGTCCAGTAAACAGTGTCCAGGACAATTTGTGTAATTTTACAGAAATATCACTATCCCTGTACATTTTATATGTTCTCATATCTGTTATATGTCGCCTTGCATGGTTGACACCTTCATCTGTGTGTGAATGTGTGTATGAATGGAAGTCGCTTTGGACAAAAGGGTCTGCTAAATGCCCTTAATGTAAATGTTATGTAATGTCACGCTTAGTTGGCTGTCTTTCAATCCTAATTCTGTTTTCATTATCTCTTTTTACTTCCACACATTTCTGTTGGCGAGCCGACATGATCCTATCTCAGCAAGACACATACATCTGTGAATGTGTATGTGATGAATAAACTCAGGTCTGTGGTTTGTGTTACATTCAAATATGATATCACCATTACACAACATTCTGTACAAACTCAAAAAGTCTTCCTGGTCAATGGAAGGAAAACCCCTTTAGGGAGATAATAGGGAGTGAGGCATCTGGCTCTAGGAAGCCTACAGGTTAGGCTGCAGACATTGAGGGGGGGGGGGGGGAGGAATCGAACCCGGTACCCTAGGCCGTTATCACTCATTGCTCTCCTGGCAACATAGTCAAAGGCCATTGGTGCAGTCACTTTGAACCGTATGAAATTCCTTCATCCAGCCAAAGGTTGTCTGATTATCACCCAGTATTGTCCGCTGCACTGCTCCCTTTATTACAGGATATGACTTTGAGCGCGTGTGTGTGTTCATTTACCATACTCCAGATAGCAAATGTCTTACACACAGCACTTTTTACACTATATTATATGCTGTATATAAAAGGAAAAAAAACACGCAATTTGTTAATGCTTAAACCCAATGTATGTAATTGCCTACAAAAGTATTGTGGATAGACGTTTTTTTTATATCTTTCTTAATTTGCTTAGTATTAATTGGCTTAGTTTTTATTGACCCCAAATCTCTGACACTTAAACATGAGATGTGTTGCCCTATTAAGAACACAAGGAGATGCATTCTGAATTCCTTTATGTACAATGACTTTTGAACACCTATACATCAAACATTAATTTCCCAGAGCATGTAGGCTACCTCATGAAAATAAATAAGTTTCCAGAAAGACGTTGTATGTGACATCACATACACATTTGCAACAATTTGAAAATACACAAACGATGTCACGCTTGGTTAACCTCATACATATTTCCCGTAACTGTTCACAGAACCGGATCCCTAAGGTGGCTATGTGGCCGACTCACCCCACTGGAGCACCAGTAAGAGGACAAAGATCATTCGAGTGCTGGCTAGCTCCATCTTCCTTCACCTCCGTCCTCAACAAGGATCTGCTCTCCACTGGTCTCCGTCTCCCTAGCCGCTCCGCTCCACTCTGACCCCGTCAGATAGGCCATCCCTCCGCCAGATAACGGGTGGACTTTACATCCGACACATCTGCAACCTGGCCTCGTAAACTCATAAAAGCGCTTAGGACCAACTCTTTAGACTGAAATGGGTCACGATGGAAGGTTGGACGATATACTGCCAAACACGTACATCGCCTCCTTCCCCACACCATATGAACCTAAACCATACCATAATGAATTATTATAACATGGTGTCGCAATATGGGGAGTACACAACGTATTTCAGTGTGGCCGAAAACCATTCATGTTTGATTATTATAGAATATTATGTGTGAATAACTGATATCACGATTTTAATTTCATGACAAGACTTCAAAAGGTAGAAATATTTATCATACACAGTGTACCCAATAATCAGTTGATTTAGTAGACTTAGTCATTTGGCAGACGCTTTTATCCAAAGCAACTTACAGTGATTATTTACTAGGTACATCATTTCTACATTGGTTCAGGTTAAAGTCTTTATTGAAGCAGTTGGGTGGCTAACCGTTCGATTAAATATTTAGTTGATGCTTTTATCCAGTAACTTACATGGAATTGAGTCATTAATCAGTTGCCATGTCATTTAGGAGCAGGTAGGGGTTATGTGTCTCACTCAAGGAGGCCTACAGGTAGGCTGCGACCACTGGAAAGAAGGAGAGGGTTATTCAAAAAAGTATTTTTATTATCCCATCTTACAACACAATAAAGTCTGCATTAGTGCTTTAAGCTACTTTAGAGATTAGTCTTGCCAGCACTATCTTCCTGAAATAAAACAATCATAGCATTAAAATGATAGATGTTCCAACTCAAAATGGTTATTTTACACTTGTCATGACTGAAATCTTAATGTACTCCATACATTTAAATGAACAGACACCTGGCCAGTGGTGTTTTGCGAATATGCCCGTAGGAATCTCAGATAAGGATCTCAAGAAGAGATATCAAAACGTTTTATTCTGAGCGGTTTTAATTTCCCACAAGGCGGACGGAGGGCAGACATCTACGATGGCGTTAAGCAGAGGTCACCTCCCTGAGGTGAGGTCAGAGGTCACCACCCTGAGGTGAGGTCAGAGGTCGGTCAGTAACCCTCGTTGTCCCAGGTCACCTCGTACTGCGGATACCGGGCCTTTAACTTCTCCATGGAAACGGAATGGTTCGCTCGGCCAAAACCCTGCAACCAATCAAACAGAGGCATGGATGAGGGTCGATTCTTTCCCCCACTCCCATGAAGCTAGCCTTTTCTGTTTGTTGAGACACGTTAGAAGTGGCTTGTTCAGCCAGCACCACATTCATCGCTCAACCTAGGGATTTTATATCTCTCTAAATCTAAAAAAAAAAGTGGTCTATGGAGAATCCACCATGGCGGGGAAATGTGGATGACCGCTTCAATCACGGGGCGTCATCGCAGACTACATCAGGGGTGGAGAGGAAGTGGTGTGAAGGAATATCGTAGTGGTTAGGGCGTTTGACTCCCAGGTATTGGGTAAAATCCCCAATGTCCATGGATCCTTCAGCAATAGGTCAAACCCCTACCTGCCCCTTAATGTAAAGCATCTACCTGGATAAAAACGTCTGCTAATGGCTAAATAGTAAACAAGTGCTTCGAAGTGGTGGGCGTTATTATACATAATTGAATGAAGGTGATTCTTTTTCACATGAGTCAGGTTTTAAATGTGCGAGTCTGCAGATAATGGAACTTTTATGAAGACATGTTGATTAGAGTTGTGAAGTGAGCTGATACCATGGAGTAGCCGTAGATGTGGATCTTCTTGGCAGCAGGTTCGTGTTTGATCCTTCCTCCCCCGACACACTCACAGTCCAGCACGCCTCCCTTTTCCAGCTTTTCAGACACCTTGTCATAGATGTCGGCTGAAATGATGTTATTATTATGTTATTATATTATAGGCAGATGTCCATGATCAAATACATATTGTAGGGACGCAGTCAGACGTTGGCTTCTACAACATGACTAAGCAAATAGGACAGCTACGTCATGTAGGACTTCATTCATACGTGTGTTCATCTTTGGAATATGTTCCCTGATGATTGACACAAACTATTACATTAAGGAGGGTTATGGAGGACTAAGTAACTCGCTTACCGTGGTACTCGGCCCAAGAGTATCCTCTCACGATATCTATCTCCGAATCGTCTCCTTCTTCCTTACTGTGGACTCGAATCAGAACGTATTTGAAGACACCGGTCGGGTCGATTTCTGCTTGGGGAATATTGGCCATGAGCGCCGCAGCCTTCGTTTGAGTGCACATATTCAAGGTGGGAGTTCGGTTTTCGGGGACGAGTAGAAAACGTTGAGCAACTATCACTAGCTAAATGTAATGACAACGTTTGTAGCTAATTTTAGGTTAGCAACTTGTGATAAAAATGTAGTTCAACTGCTGTGATGGACCATGTATGTACTGATGTACACCACACACAAACGTTCACATCCGGTAGTTGCCAGTCGGTCATGTTTATGGTTGCACACTTCCGTTAATGACTGGATTGTGGCCGTTGTAGTTTTAACCGAATCCCATGCAAGTTGTTTCTGATAACAATTTAATTTGTTACAAAGGTACAAAATACACAGTGAGACAGCATATAAATGTAAAGTAACATTTTAGGACAAACGTTATGTGGAATGCAAATACATGTTTGTATTGAGATTAAAAGTCAGGGCCTTTGGAAAATCCCTCATCAAAAATGTCGAATTCTCAGTCAGATCACAATTATTCAGTGTTTCAGTGGAATAAAAAGAAATAAAAAACGCAAATACACAAGTCTATTCTATATCATAGAGGCTTCTCTGGCAGTCAGCCTGCTCTGATGTTTATAAAAATACCATGCAAACACATGTGATGAAATGTAAATGTGCCACAAAGTGCTATTCTCAAGTGTAACAGTGTATGTAAAAAAATATATTTACATTATTACAAGACTGAATACTGATTCTGATTGTTGAATCACGGCATTCAGTTGCTATGGACGCTATGTCCAACCATCGAATCTAATGGACAATCTTTTATTCACGGAAGCAATAAAATAATTTTTCAAATCAACACAATCATTTTTTGTTGTTATATTTTGTGTCACAAATTATTGATCACTAGTACTGTTAGTTACTACTAGTACTGGCACTAGCCGTGTCGTAAGCCGGTTAGTGTACAGCAAGCCATACTGGTTATAGTACCAGTCATACTGGTGAAATAAAGCCCAACAGATGGAAACCAGCTGGCTTTACAAGACCCCTTACACAACGCGTCACACACAAAAAATCTTAAAGGCCTCCTATTTCATCAGAAGGTGTGACGCACCATTTTGAAATCGATCCTCTTGTGACATCACAAGTGGGAGCTTCCACCCGGATGTGTTGTGGGTAGACAGAATACATCCGGGTGGACGCTTCCACTTCACCCATGTCACAAACGACTACACTTTCACAAACGGCTACACGCCTGGTGGTACAACAAGGGGGCCATGAATACATTTGACTTCAATCCAGACAGGAAAAACAGCACACTTCTTTTTACTGCTACACAGGCTTCCAAGACCCCCAGTATACTTAGAACGAAATCCAAATGGGCGTGTTCGCATAGGCTGTCGAACCACCGTCAAACACTACGATCTGGACGAGAGGGTACAATATGGTCACAGGCGACGTGTGGGCGGTTGGCATAACGACACGAGTGAGCGAAAAATCCAGTTTCATTTTGGTTTAAGTACACTGGGGCTTTTACTGTGAAAGCGACTACATGATGGTCTCGCCTCCTCCTCTTCTCTTCCTCACCAAGGCCTTGCTGAGGGTGAGCACCAACGCGACGATGAGGAGGAGTGTGAAGAGGGAGAGCAGCCCCGCCCAGGCTCCGTGGGTCAGGGACTTCATGATGGGGGCGCCCTCTGCTGGCAGGAGGCTGCTCAGGGTGAGCATGTAGCCCAGGGCCCAGCCCACCGAAGTGTCCCCTGCCTGGGGAGACACACCAGCACTCAGTTTGCTACCAGATTATTACATGAGATTACATTTCATATCACATTAGACTCAAAGAGACTACATAGCAACAAATTATATTAAAGTGCATTAGATTAGATCAGAGTAGATTACATTCGAACAGATTCAATTCGATTAAATTACATAGTAATATTCCTGGATAAAACAAGCAGTTGGGGCACCATCATTTTCATTGAGGATGCAAGCAAATGATAAAACTCGAAATAAATAAACAAAAAAAACCCTACTTTTTTCTGGAAGGAGATGTGAGGGAAGGAACTGCGGTCGAAGCCGTAGCCCCTCAGCATCAGCACCCTGACGAAGGACGCGGTGGCACAGTACTGCTGCAGCCGGGACTCCTGATCCGGAGCCAGACGCAGCAGCTGGGGGGGGGGGCGCAGGATAGTTCACCACTGGGTGAGGGTGTTACATTCCCAAACCCCTAAAGGTTCTGGGTTCGATCCCCAATGTCTGCAGTCTAACGCCTAGTGAAAAATATAGAAACTTTCTACGGCGTTTCACAAACTCACCCGGTATCTACATCTTTATACGTCTGTATCCATATGGCTATTCAGATCTGATTCTGCGCATGTATGCGGATATGGTGGCATAAATACATAACGGGTAACGCGTACACTCACGTACCATGCTTGTTCAACGACAGAGAGAATAGGACGCTCACATTACCTCATCAAAAGTCATCTGACACATTGTCTTGGCGGCTTCATCCAGCTCCGAGGGACTGGAGACAGAGATTCCTGTGGTTCTCTCCAGGAAAGCGTGAGTGTAGTAGAAGGCAGAGAACGCCTGGCGGGGAGATGTAAAGAGACAGACAACACTGGAGTTAGTGGTGAAAGTTAAGGTACTGTTACTTGAGATACTGGTTCTACATTGGAATGATGGATTCTTATAGAAAAGAGCCCGTGTCACTCCAGTTGTAGCCATTTTTCATCGGTTACCTGTTCATTTTAGGAATGACTTTAAGATTGTACTGATCACTTTTAAAGATTAACTTGGCTTGGCACCAGAATACATTTGTAACCTTTTAATCCCCTTGTAGTGTAAGATCTTCTGGGGCGGGGCCTTTCCTTCCAGAGTCTAGCACCAAAACAAAAGGTGACCATATCTATGGACTAGGCAGGAGCGGAGAGAAAGAGTGTCACTTTGTTATTCAATCTGATTGGCCAGAGCTCTTGGAAGAACGTAAGGCCGCGCCCATACAGTATGTGGAAATCAATTACTACCCAGCAGGAATTGGGCCGTCCACCTTTTGGGGGTTTTGAATGGCAAGGCAATACTGATCTTCAGGGAGAAACTGAAATGTGAACCGGTGAGCTCAGCATGGTCTGTTGAGTCAGGAGTTAGATGCTGCACAGCCTTAGCAGAGCTGGAGGTGGACTGACCATGAAGTTCCCGGTGACGTTGGGCTGGAAAACCTGGTCGAAGGAGCACTGGGAGAAGGGGCAGTGGCTGAAGCTGAAGATCTGGGAGACGTTGGCCAGGCACTCGTCGTAGCGACCCGTCCCCCTCACCAGGACGTCCGGCAGGGGCCGGTTGGGGTTCGGCCTGCTGCTCCTTGTACAGGGGGAGTCAAACACCTGGCTCATCGCCATGGTTACCTCGTAGCCAACGGGGTAGCAGGGGTGTACCACCACGCCAGACTGGCCATACGACTGAGACTGAGAGAGAGAGAGAGAGAGAGAGAGAGAGAGAGAGAGAGAGAGAGAGAGAGAGAGAGAGAGAGAGAGAGAGAGAGAGAGAGAGAGAGAGAGAGAGAGAGAGAGAGAGAGAGAGAGAGAGAGAGAGAGAGAGAGGTTTGGGGCATGAAAAGGAGGAAGACAAGATGGAGAGAAATAATGAAGTATAATAATGATATACTATATTTATTGTCTTCATCACAACCTCTAATGTGTACCGTATGTGTGCATGTTGACCTGGACCCCAGCGCGCAGTACCTTGATGAGGTGAGCCAGGAGCCTCTGCAGTGCCTGGTCGCGTCCGTAGCACAGGAAGCTGTGCGTGTACAGGGCGTAGTCGCGACCGTACAGACGGAGCTGCATCACATCGCGCTTGTCCTCCACCCGCTCCTCCGTCAGAAAGGTGATCTGCGTGGAGGCGCCGCCCAGATCGAGCGCCCCCACCGTGGGTCGGTCTGGGCTTAACCAGCGGCCCACGAAACCATACTGTAGGGAGAGGGAGAGGGAAATAGTGACAAAAGGTACTGGGTTTGATCCCCAATGTCCAGAGTCTGCCTGTATTCATGCGCAAGATGCCCTGACCCTACCTGTCAGCCTTCTGTGCAGGAGAAAATTCAATAGAAAATCAGATTTATATAAGTACAAATGCTCAGGCATTTGTACTTTTTGTACTTTGTTTTGTAAAGTAAAATAAAAAAGGCCAGAATAATGATTTTCCATTTTTACTTTTATTTTTTATTTTCGAATGAATTTTCTTCTACGCAGTCCTTTGGAAGTATTTTCAATCGGAATGTTACTTTGTATTTTTCGAGTGACATGCACGGCCAACCAGACAGAGCTGTTTACTCACGGAAGAAGACCAAGAAAAAACGAAAAACCTCCTGAAGGGTTTCCACGCTGCATGCCTTATACCTTGATCAAATTCTCCAAGAGATAGTTGACTGTGACCCAGCCGTAGGCGCCTTCCTCTTGGCCGCTCAGGATTGCCGCCCCGCTGTAGCTGAAAGGGTAAGACTGAATCTTTTGGCCGACTTCCTGCAGCAATCGGGACGAGACGTTTGGGTGTGTGAGACTGTAAGGAAATGATCAAACAGAACAGTCTCAGTTCAATGTGTCATCTTGAGAACGTGCACATGGATGGACGTTTTCAGATTGAATAATCAGTGGAACTGTTTTCCTACTTTTGACCGTTCATCTGAAGTAGGCTAATCTCTAGGAGACTGTCGTTGTTTCTTGTGACTTTGGGTACTTTAGGTAAATATGTAATTTGAAAAGCTAAAATGTTGCGTATTTGAATTTATTGAGTGGTATAACCGTGTAGAATCCTCAAACTTTAAACTTGTACCATGTATGTTTTCCTATTCGCATCCTCTAGTGGCTTCGGTTATAGCTGTATAACTAGTCATATCTCACTGTCGCTATGTCTCAGACGCAGTGGCGAGCGGTAACTTTTGGTGTGAGGCATTCCAATACTGGGACAGCTCCCATGGAAATACTGAACCAGGCAGCATTTCAGCGAGGGGTCACAAAGAGGTCAAACCCCAGCAACACTGCTGTCACTCGAAAAATGAAATAATCAGAGGAAACACAACAAATGTTATAATGTTTTAAAACAAAGAAAAAAAAAGAAATTACTCCATACAACTTTGGTCATCTTTCGAAGCACCTGCATTCACAGCTTATATGGGCCGTGTGCCGTTGCTTAGATGACTGTTGACTGAACCCTGAAACTTGCTACATCAGAACCTTCTTAATGGAGTACATAGCTGCGGTAGAACAAGTTAGATAGTGCAAGTTGAAGTTTCTTTTCTCTTTTTTCATTGACCTTCCGTGACCTCTTGCACTGTTGTAACGCAACGCTATAGCAACCAGGAACCAAAACAGAACTCTCACTTCCCTACACCCACATCACCACGGTGGCAGTGGCAACTTAAAATGACCTGGAAAGACAGACGGAAAAGTTCTGCAACAGTTATTACTCAACGGGTTCTACACACACACACACACACACACACACACACACACACACACACACACACACACACACACACACACACACACAACCCTCTCAAACACACACACACACAACCCTCTCAAACACACACATTCTCACACACACACAACCCTCTCAAGCACACACACACACACAACCCTCTCAAACACACACACAAAACACTTGCAAACACACACATTCTCACACACACACAACCCTCTCAAACACACACAGACACACACACACACACAACCCTCTCAAACACACACACACACACAACACTTGCAAACACACACATTCTCACACACACACAACCCTCTCAAACACACACACAGACACACAACCCTCTCAATCACACACACACACACACAACCCTCTCAAACACACACACACACACGCATTCTCACACACACACACCCAACCCTCTCAAACACACACACACACACAAAACCCTCTCAAACACACACACACATACACACACACACACAACCCTCTCAATCACACACACACACACACACACACACACACACAACCTTCTCAAACACACACACACACATTCTCACACACACACAACCCTCTCAAACACACACACAGACACACAACCCTCTCAATCACACACACACACACACACACAACCCTCTCAAACACACACACACATTCTCACACACACACACACACAGACAACCCTCTCAAACACACACACACACACACACACACACATTCTCACACACACACACAACCCTCTCAAACACACACA
>JACYXH010000165.1:135000-175000 GCA_026745465.1 Lota lota
CAATCCCCCTCCCCACAGACACACACACACTTGGAGACAGGGTCAGATCCCACATGGAAGTCTGTTGATTTCTAATTGTGATAAATTGTGATTTTGAATAACCTGTCGCTGCTCCAATTACCCAATTGGCGCATTTATTTTGATACAATTTGGGTGTTTGTGGTTCTTTCAAATCTAACAATAACCTTTTCGAAAGTAACTGCAGGAATGTGTGTTTATGATAAGCTTTTGGTATTTTGTCAGTGTCATTTTTTTTCTGTCTGTTCATCGTCAAATGTTTAATTAAAAACAGATAGTCCACTAAAATAGATGACATTATGACGCGTCAGTTGAAAAATGAGCTTTTCTTGGAATCGGGACACTGGCTACACCCTTACAACCGGGCACGAACTTGGAAAATAGACATTGTAAATTCGGAGGAAGGTTAATCATTCAACTAATATAAACACCGACTCGTCAACTGGCTCCGTGTAGCATACTAAAAAACTGCAGACTATCGCTGAAATTTCCTCTGAAGGATTTGTTGTACTACGGTGTGCTTGCGCCCCATGGCGCACGGCTCCATGCCAGGTCAACCTTACGTTACGTTCTTGGGTCTAGTACATGATCCCGCACCGCTAGTGCTGACATCCACGGTCCAAAAATATCCAACAAAGTGGCACTCACCATGAAATCCGGCACCCCATAGGTCTCTTCTGTCCTGATGGTGAGCAGCATAATTGCAACGATTCCGACGACGAACAGCGCAAATGGCACAAGGAACGCGGAGTGGTGCGCCATAGAGTGGCCTTACAACTCCACACGGAGGGCTCTCCTGCTCTCGAAGGGGGTAGCGTGCGCGCCTTCTCGACGGGCTGTCAAGTGGGAGAGGCTCCCCGACACCTACGCGACTTTAAGTGAAGTTGGCGCGACGCAGGGTCACCAACGCCAATGCCTTCGCCGCCGTGCACGTGCGACGTGTTTTGCATTTTACGTCGGATAACGTACGTTAACAAGCGCCGAGCGTAAGCGCCTGCTATTATTAAGCACATCCATCCTGGAGCCGTTTGAATGAAAACAGCTCCCAGGCTACTAGTGGCATGGTGGGGGTGGAGGAAACGTTTCATTATGTTTCGGGCTGCTCCAAGTGTAGGCCAGCAGGCGAGACAAATGGCATGAATGAAAATAGGATGTAAAAGGGTGATTGAAACGGCTGTTCACAGCCTGTACTACAGCAGATGGGGTTTGGTAAAGTGGGGGGTGGGTGAAATAGCTCACCATGCGTTGTCCACGCTCAACATTTGCATGTAAATAGTGTGGCCCGAAAAGTCTGAGGGCACATTCTCATTTGGTTACCCAACGATGGCATGGAAATTGAGCTCCTGAAACATTAAACCCTGTTTCTAACGCTTGAAAGAAATGTAACATTATTTCCAAATGCGCACATATAATGTAATGTAAATCGGGTTGCTTTGTACGCCTAAAAATCGTATACAGGAAAAAGTGTTTGAATCGTTTTTTGGACAGAACGCAACGTTAAGAGAAAGTAAGAAACCAATCTGGGTAAAGAATCACATTAAAGTGTTTCTCGTGTGGAGCTAAATGTCGCCAACTTGTGGCTCACCGCGCCACCACACAAGCAACTACAACAGCAAAGTCAGCCAGTTTGCTTTTTCTCACACTCAAAACATAATATAATCAGATCAGAATCAGATAAGCATGACAAACCGCCAAATACAATTATAATAAAATAAATTGATAAAACCTCCACCTGAAGTTACCAAAATGTAAAGAAAAACTTGGTGGGAATTGGAAGATACAAAGTTCAACCTTCCGCTACAGGCAAGACGTATTGTGAAATATATTTTTTTGCACATGCCACTGATAGATTTGAATTTAAAGTTAAATAATTACCAATAATAATAATAGTAATACTAATAAACCATTAGCGTCACACTTTTCCTATAAAAGTGACTTTTGACAAGACTGCAATAGAAGACCTGTAGGCGTCTGCTTTGGTTTTATGAGGACTTTATAGGCTACTTTGTTTTACATTTTAGAAATGTCTTATCCAGAGTCCTCCGAGGGTTTGCTCAAACAGGCTCTCTCTTCCATTATAATAACTATATGTGATGATAGGCCAATACAAACAAAATAACTCGAATAAGCATCATCACGTTAGGCAGCCGATTAAGTTGTATATATTATAATGGATGAGGTCGTTTAACAGTAGAGTTTTGGAGGGAAAATAATTAAAAGGTCATAAACGCTGTGGCAGTTTCAAACGCAACAATGTCTTCCCACAATGACAAATAATTTCACGATTAATTACTAAACTGACCAATTCACCATTACCAACACAATAAGTGACATTCCAACGCTCCTATGCTTTCAAAATGGAGGTGTCATTGGTATGTGACGTTCTGATCCAAGCCCTATAGCTGTAACAGACACACGTGTGTGCTCGTTTCTCTCATGGGAACCAATTCAACACAGGGGTTGTCTGCTTTCCACTTGAATTGTCTTGACACACATGGAAGAACATACTGGTCCAGTGGAAAACATTTCAAGTGAGTCAAGAATTGAAAAACAGGTTTGCTGGGATTGCCAATAACAGGCGATTGATTTTATTTACAACTTTTGTTTACAGATAGTGGTGCCTGTATGTGTGTGCATGTGTGTTACTTGCTAGTGTGTGTGTGTGTGTGTTTAACATGAAGGTGTAAGATATCGGCTTAAGACATTCTCCGCTGTAATTATAATACACGTTTAATTCAATCTCCTTCCGTCTGTACGCTGTACAACAAACGGTATCTAGAGAGGACTCGATAACAGAAGTGCTTCGGTCACCGCTGACGTCGTCAGGCGCTTGGACGTGGTAACCAACAGCAAGCATTCCGAAACAAACAAACAAACAAACAAACAAACGACGACAACAGGCAAGCATGCATAGGCTAATCGTGGAAACCAGATCTGAAGCCAGGATTTTGTTTAAAGCGAATCTCGTCATTACAAAAGCAGAAAATAGAAGAAATGAAATTGTTTGTTAGGAGTTTGATTGTGTTTGTTTAACTGGCTTCATCTTCTATGTGAAGAGATAACAGATCAACGTGTATGTATTAAAAACAACGAAAAACAACCCCTAGAGCCAAAACAGATTAGCGAAGTACTAAAGCTTATAAAGATAATTGGGGAAGGTGTGCCATTGGTTTCATTTTAAACAACATATTTCACAACACATCTGAACCAAAATCAGTTCTGGGATCAGGTCAGCGCGCATTATACTGGCTACGGGTACAATTTCAAACATGCTAGTTTGGGAAAGTCCCTCAGCATTAAAGTGCTGTGCAGTGCCACTTATCAGAAAAGGACAGGATGGTATAACAAACGGCAGTTCTTTCTCAGCCCCAGCAAATGGGAAAAGGCCTGTTTTAAGCATCCAACCAAGACAAGCCCGAAGCTCCAAGGGGCTGCGGGCTTGAGCTAAAATTTTCCATCCACTTGGAACTCATCCATGCAAAAGATCCCGGGATACGGGGGTACGGGTCGGGGAGGGAGGGGGCGGGGGGGGGGGGGGGGGGGGGGGGTGCGGGAGAGGGTTGGGTGGACATTTTGCATGGACGATCAAGTGCTGGTTGGATGAAGAACATAGCCCTCTGATGCAACCCCTGGATCCTGGAGGTGAGAAAGACGGAGGGGGAGAGAGAGAGAGGAGGGGAGGGGACGTTCCCAAACTAATAGCTTTTGGTGGAGGGGGGGGGGGGGGGGGGGGTCGAAGGTCAAACACGCCTTGATGCGATTGTCTCTTGACGTAATTACAAATACCAGCCAGTATCATGGTATGGATTTGGACATAATGTGTTACTGTGAAAACTCCCACAGGAAAGCAGGAATGGTGGAAGCACGCAGGGTTAATTCAGGTTATCGTTGATCATTTGGCACAGAACATTTTCAAAATTCACACATTTTATGACATATGTCAACAGAAAATATAGCATTCCCTACAAATCTCACATTTAGAAAGAATGAGTAAATGGCCATTTATATATTCTCATTCGCATACAAATAGGTTGTTAATCTCTTCAGTAAACAGCAATTTTCATGGCAATGCTTGCATCCCTAAACACTGAAAACAACTTAAAACTTTTGAAATCTTTAAATATAGGGAGATAACAAAGGCTGAGATTCGATAGTACGCATTGTACTATATTTTTCCTAATGTGGTTATTGAGAAAGTAAAGTAAAAAGAACCAACAGAATATGCTATCTAGACCACGTAGAAATGGTTGTTAATTAGTAAACCGGTTTTTAACCACAAACATAATCGTACTAAACTAAAATGGCTTCATAAACGATGAAGCAGGTAGGTAACGTCGATAAAAGCAACTTCTAACAAACACCACCATGCTGTAAGTAATTGTATCTAGATAAGAGACCAACACATTAGTCAAGAAGTATCAGCAGAAGTCTTGTAAGAATGTACAGAAGGGAAATAAAACACGTGTTACTGTGGGAAATAGAGTGTGTGTTAGTGTGTGTGAACAGTATCTGTGCATGCTCAGATTTGTTAAAAAAGGTGCACGGTTAGCAATTCCCTTTAGCCCCATTAGCGTACAACCTAGCGTCTTTAAGAGCCACTCACAGGAAGTGGCTCTCTGCGATTAGCAGTCATCAATCTGCAACTGATTAAAATAGGATGGGGGGTGGGGTGGGGAGGGGGGGATTTGGGACAAAGGTGTCTCCTCCTTCGTCTTCATCATCTTCTACATCGTACATCTCTCTCTCTCTCTCTCCAGGGAGTGAATGTCTCTCTCTCTCTTTCTCTCTCTCTCTCTCCAGGGAGTGAATGTCTCTCTCCCTCTCTCTCTCCTTGGCTACACCACAGTGCTGACCGAAGGGTCCGACAGGTTGAGTTGTCCGGTGATGTCGGTCGGGGGATACTGCTGCGAGGGGTGAAGAAAGAGAGAGCGAGCGAGAGAGAGGGAGCGAGGGAGAGAGAGAACACACAGAGACAATGTGTTATCACTGGAAAAGAAGAATGTTTATTCTTATCACATGAATCATTCCCACAGTAGGTAGTATCTAAATGAATCACCTCGCCCCTGCCTTATTTCTGTGGAAATGAGCAAGCAGGTGTGTGTGTTTGTACTAACCCTTCTCAGGCATGGCACAGGGCATGTCAAAATCTGAAGAAAACATTTTTGGGAATGAAATTCCCATTCTTTGAAAATGTATAATCTTTTTGCCCAAATAGACCTCTTGAATGTATCAAGTAGTAATTTTTACTGTTATATATTTTGTTACTGGTTATTTTACACCTAATTTCTTTTCGTGTAGTTTCCTTTGTTGAGCACTATGTTTGACTGTTTTGCACAGAAAGCGCTATACAAATAAAGTTAGATTGAATGATTGAATTGGGTTCCCCTAACAAGGATGGGAAGCAGGTCTTGTGCCTAAGAGGGGTGAGTTGGTTTCTACAGTGGAGTAGGAGTGAGGTCACCAGAGTTCAGTCCACAGCACAGCTGAACCAGGCCAAGGACGTCCACGTCCGTCTTCGCAACAAACAATGTCTGAACAGGTCAGCTTGTTACTGTAGGCATCGTTTGTTTCCATGGAGACGGACAACTCCGCCCCCCTCCCCCCCGCCTTATTTTCAGGAGATCGGAGGCCAAAGGTCCTATTTCACTAGTGGCCATCTTGGTTCCGTCCTGGTTCTAAAAACAGTCTCCCCCCCCCACCCCACCCACCCAGCTAGCGTTTACAACCAAGATGGCCGCTTGGTGAGTAAAGTCCACGGAGGAATATTTTGTAAAGAGGTTCAACGTGCTACTGTTCCGTTGTCTTGTGACGCCTCCCCCCTAGTCCTTCTGATACATCACTTCAAGCAGAGTGCATGTATTTCTACACAGAGCTAAGTAGTACTCATCAAAGTGCTAGAGTAGCAATGCATAAAAAAGTTTTTCTTTTTCAAATACTCTCATGCTGGTGGTGCAGTTATTACGGTAACTGATATTTGATCAGCATTTATTTAACATCTGCGGCACTCTGCTTTTGGTTATGATAGCACTTAATCCATATTTCCCACAATGCCGAAGCTGTTCCCTGTGGACATTGCCAACAGCGACTGCTCCAATCCATTGTGAATATGGCCATGAAGAGAGCTCTTACTGTGTATTTTAGGTGTGTAACGTGGGTTCAATTGTATGGTAATATTAAAACAGGTACATCTTCGTCATCACCTCCAACACATGAATAGGAATATCGATTTTGACACCAACTGTATTCCCATTGAAATTGTTGTTGGAGAAACCAGCGTTACAATACTCCACGCGGAACCCAGTCCGACGTGTTCCACTGAGCACGGTGACCGGTGTGAGCGCTCAGTCATGCTCCATGGAACAAGAGTATCGCAAAGCCGTCGATCGGTGACCCTTTACAGGGAGCAAGATCCAGAGGGTTGTGAGACGCTTTGAAAAGTGTCTCTCGTTTGAAGCTGACGCATCTCACATCGCAATCAAAAGTGTATGAGCTTTGTACATTAATACGATGCAGCTAACACACTAACATGCTCATTTGGGGGGGGGGGGGGGGGGGGGGGGGCGACATTAACTATATACATATATATAGATATGTATGAGTCACACATATATATGTTATATGTATATATAGCTTAAGCAATATTTAAATCGACAGTTGGACTGGACGTTGCCGATCTCCCCAAACGAAGAGACAGTGGCATCAACATGGGGTGTAGGCCCACACCCCCTTCTCATATCTGGTGGTACCTTCAGAGGCCTGTAGGGGGTGCTGTTTTCTAACCACACTCACACCCTGTTATCAGGCGAAGGGAGGGGGGGGGGGGGGGGGTGGGGGTGGGGGGGGGGGATGGGCAGCCAAAGAGAGACACTTCACCATCCACACCACTAACACGGACACCGCTCATCACTTTACATGGAAGAGTGTTGGGTAGTCGTAGGTGTTCTGATGATGTATATACGGCGTTCTATTTCTATGTGGAGATGTGTATACTATAGGTCTACGACAGTGAGTATAGTTGTCATGCTTAAGGAGGTAGAGAGGAGTGGCATGTGGGTGAGGGACACTGACATTCAAAGTTCCATTTATATCCATTTATATAAAAAGAAGAACATTTATATAAAATTAAAAATAATGGTCAAAGACTTGAGGATGGCGTGTGTTTGAAAAAAAGAGGGTTTTGTTGTTCGAGCGGTTGGTTTACGACTAGTTTGTTTTTTATTGTTGTTATTGAGGGGCAATGGGGGGGGGGGGGGGGGGGGGTAGTGCTCTGGATTATATGTCAACCAAATAACTAACATTCGTCTTCACTTGAAAAACTCCTGAGTCAAAGCAAAGGTAAAAAACTCACAAACATCCATCGAGAAGACAATAAACAACCAGAAAAAGGAAAGAAGGAAGAAGAAAACCTAAATCAAACACAATTGAATTGCATTGTTAGGTAAGATAGGTATGGTTAGGAAACCCATGCACTTAGCACGAAGGCTATCACTAGCCAAATGTGCTAAAACAAAATGTCAGTTGAAAATAAGAAAATGCACTAGAAAAGAACTCTATTCTGTGGTTTGAAGAGAGACTTGTGTGCGATTGTTAATGGCTTGTCAGAAAGATTTTTTATTTTTCAAAATGCATTTCCAGTGGGAAAATGCTGGCAGTTTGTGGTTGAAAGTTGCGGGAAACCATTGAATTCATACCTATTCTTTTTCTTTTTTTTTACAATCTAATCTTTTATATGGATTGGCTGTTCCCAGCCATGTCATATTTCCAGAATAAACATTAAATGTTTTGTTCCTGATATTAACCCATGTTTGTCTCTCTGTGTGTGGTTTATAATCACAACACGTGCTTAGAAATCCCTGTGAACGAAAGTGAGGCGTCCCATAGATTTCATAGGCCCTCCAACCAGACGTCTGATGTTTTCAAAGTCTGGATGTAGGCCTGTTCAAAACACGTTTGATGTATTCAAAGTCTGCTTTGTGAGGCTAGAGCGGTGAAGCCTGAAAAGCGGCCCTGCCAACCCCAGCGAATAGGCTGGTTTCCTAGGGCTGTGAAAGAATAGAGACAATCTCCAACTGCCGTGATTATAGCCGTTAGACTCCTATGGAGGTTTATGTTGAGTCAGAATACAGCTGTGGTTTCTGTGGTTTATTCTTTGCACTGATTTGGTCGTAATGTCTTACCCACCTGAAAACATAAAAGAAATCGCACAGTTCATACAAGAAAAACAAAAGAAAAACAAATCGGTTAGTAGTGGAAGACGAGAATTATGAAAAAGAAACATGACAAAGCAAAGAAAAATGAACCTGTTAATTGAAAAGAGCACGAGTCGTATTCCCCAAACACATTCGTTCTTCCCACAAGAACGTGCCTTGTGGAGTAGGCCCAAGCCTACCCGAGAATAAGACCAGCGAATGACCAAACAGTAGCGCATGCTGTTGAACAAAAAGGCGAACCAACAACAGCTAAAACCAAAAACACAGGTGCGGGAGGATCTGAGCCAAAAAAAACAACAACAACAACAACAAACCAATGAACACAAAGGACTGAGCATCAAAACGACGGGACCCAAACGCAAATGTACGCCAACAATAAACACACATGTACACGTGTACGGCCACCACTGCATCACGTACCAACACGGCCGCCATCATTCACGCTGTGACCGGCGAGGACGGAGGGGAGTGGGGAGGCGTAAGGACTGAGCAGCCCACATCAACAACACCATCACACCACCACTGGCAGACTGCTAACTGTGTAGCCTACCCTTCCTCCATCAGCGGTATAAAGAGGCCAGTATCCCTGGTTCCCTGATCCACTATCCAAACCCACACGCGCTGGCCCTGCGAAGCTCCATTCCAGTCACGGACTTGGCTTCACTCGAACTGCTCTGATTTGGTTTGAAACCCTGCACTATCGCTTCTCCGCCTGCAGGAGGCGGTCACCTACCGATGCTGGATGGACGGGGGATGGATGGTTAAACCGACAAGACATGTGGCTGAGGTTTCTGGGCCACGTGGAATGAGTGAGCGGGTGAGAAGAGGATGGTTGCTCTCTGGGTATCGTCGGAGATGGGGATGTTGGCAGAGAGAGAGAAAGAGAGAGAGAGGGAGGACAGCGGAATAAAGAGCGAAAGTGGTTGACGAGTTTAGCAAGAGACAGGAAAAGAAGGAGAAGAGGAAGAAGAAGAGGAAGAAGAAGAAGAAGAGAAGGCGGAGGACAAAACCACGTGGAGGTGTCACTTCTTCTCCTTACCGTGTCTTTGGAGGACCTACGTCTCTTGATGTTGGAGGCCAGGGTGGCACTGATGGACCTAAAAGAGGGTTTCTTTTGGGGGTCGGGTTCTGCTCTACCACTTTTCCTATCCTAAAATGAATATATGTAGAAACATTACTCTCCGGCGTTCTCTGCCAGGGTCCACTGATTGATCCTTCTTCCCACCATGTGCTCGGTCTCTTTCCCGCTCCACCGCCCCCCACCGCCCGCCTAGCCGGCGTCGACGCAACCCCGGGAGGGAGGGCTCTTCACCATCGTCACTACCTTGTCAGGACAGGATCCGATGCTCAAAAAGGGGGGGTCTTGATTCAGACCAATTAAGAGGCGATAGCGGAAATGAAGGTAGATTCTAACGGCGCCATTTAGTTATAAGGCCCCCGCTTCCACCACCCGATGCGACGTGGATTAGCCGTTCCCCACGGTGACGTCACAAGCGGGAGTGTGGTTCACCCAAATGTGTGCCGGACAGTTCACCCTGCCGGCCTGCGTGACATCACAAGTGGACACTCCCACTTGGGATGTCACCATAGGGTCGATTTTGAGACCGATGGCGAATCTACATCACACCTGGTGGGTAAAACAGGTACCCCTTGAAGGCCTTTGTCTGCACAATATGCACTAGCATCAACGCTAGCACCAAACAACACGTCGATTCCAAACGCTACCGGGTGCAGAAATGCATTGGAATGGTTTGAGGGATGAGTCTTAACGATGTCAGTGAGTGATACGGCAATTTAGATTTAAAGCGAATATTACACAATATACTCAATATCCAGTCTTTGACATTAGTCTTGTCTGCACACATGCTTTAGAATAAGCATACTGTTGATCGATTGGTTCCAACGAGACGACGAATACATATTGTCGAATCTTAAAAGATGTAACTGTGTTCTGACAAGATTACCGATCCGTCGCTCTCCCTCCCTCCCTCTCTCCCTCTCTCTCTCCCTCCCTCCCTCCATACACCACCAGAGGGTACGACAGCTACTCTCTCTCCCACCCCCAGCATCAGAGCACCAAGCTAATTTGTGTTCAAAAAGTGCATATTAAGGTATCCTTACATCCTGTGTCTCTATAGAGGAAGAGGGCTGCATAGAGAGAGAAAAAAAGAGTAAATAAATATGCATCCACTTGTTTTAGATCGTTATACTTTAAAGATCCTTATGCAGAAGCCAAGGGAACCAAAAAGGGCAAAAAGATAAATATGTATATAAAAAAAGGCTAGCAAAGCAAACGTTAACATTCACAGCCAGGCAGTTATACGAGTAGAGAAGCTTCCAGAGCCACTAAGAAATGCACTGAAAAGGCCAAAATAACAACAACAGCAGCAACAATTAATTAGGTCATCAATTAAAGCCCATTTAAAGTCATTATACCACAGCGGGTATAACGAAAATTCACACCACACACCAGGGGTTGGATGGGTGGGGGAGAGGGGGTGGAGGAGCATGATGTAGCCCAGGCAGCTGGGGGGTTTGACTCCCAGACAAAAGGTTCTGGGTTCAAAGCCCCAATTTCCGCATTCTAACCTGTAGGCATCCTTGAGCACAATGCCTAACCCTTACCTGCTCATTAATGATATTGATCTAAATACAACAAATGGGATAAAAGCGCCGTAAAATGACTTAATAGCAATGGGCGGGGATGTACATGTCAATTTAACTGTTATGCTAGGATGTGTCAGGCATTTAATACAAGAGATGTGTGACTCCGATGAAGAGACGGGAGGTGTGACCATGGAGGTGAGAGAGGGTCAGGTGTGTGAGAGGGCAGGGTCAGGGGCAGTGAGGTGTGAATTTCAACAAGCCAAGAGGACATGGATGGAGGGAGAGGTATAAGTAGGAAGTAGTCAACGAAAATAGTCGACAGAACAACAAAATAGTCAACGAACGAGAACAAAAAGCAGAGGGATAAGTCAACACATAACAAGGAACGTCTTCAACCAATTGCCTTGAGGGCGCCCGCACAGGCCCCGCCCCCCTCCAAATATGGTGTTCTCTCGTCAGGTCACCGGGCTTCTCATCCGGGTCACTGTCTCGAGAGAACCCCCCCCCCCCCATGTCGCCGTGCCGACCAACTCCCCCATTGTTTCTCAACCTCTCGGTGATGCAGCATCCAGGATGTGAGAATCAACTGGTTGTCATAGAGATTAATTGAAGGCCAAGGGCCAATCAGGGATGGGCATGACACAGGAATAAATATCTAAACCGTTTTTCTTTTCTTTTTTGTGTGATCCTGTTGAAAGATGACAATTTGTGTTAGTAACTGTTCAGATGTTCAAACCTTTTTAACTCCTTCAAAATAGTTCAGGATAGGAAAACAATCAATGCCCAGGTGACTTGTTATTTAGTATTTGATTTGTAAATATATTTTGTGACACGTTTTCAATCTCATGTGAGGTGTGACGATGTCGTGCCTGACGCAGCCGTGCAGGTCATGCTGTGTCGCGCTAACAGATGAAGCGTGGTCGGGAAGCTCTCATCACCATCATCCTCAACGCTCGACACAACTTCTGTCGTGTTATTTTTTCGTTCCAAGCTAACACCACTTTGGCTTATTTACAGGCAAGCCAACTCTGGATAAACTCGTTTCAACTGGAAAAAAGCCAAATGCCAGCATATCCTCCCGGTAGGGATGAAGTGGTCTTTTAATATGGAAATATGGACATTTTAATTTTAGCAAAGGTTATCATTTTCAACCGCACATTGTATTTGGAGGAGAACATCACACAACACTCTTAGCTAGATGTCTCCTCATAGAATGGACATAAAGAGAGTGCATCTCATGAAGTGACAATGGGCCGACAGAATATATTTGTGTATATCTGTTTACAGTGAATTAATCTCGACGTCTTCTAAAATCAATGATGCCGATTCCCCACTGCATCCCTCCGGAGGAAGAGGTGTGCTAGGGATGCCATGGCAACAGCACCGCTCGAATTGTAGAACCAATCAGAGCGTGTGTTGGAATCTTCCTTGCACCTCACAGGCAACGAGATAAGCGAATGAAAGAAAGTGAAGCGAAGTGACATGAAAGAGTGTTACTTCATGACCGGTTTAGGGTGGTTCGAGTTGGGTTATTCATAAATGTGAATCCTTCTGCTGCTAATTTACTGTGTAAGGATGGATAAGCTCTGCTTACTGTACCTCATAATACAGTAAGCAGATGGCAACATAATTATCATCCTCACACCCGCATGCATGCGCAGGTTGTGTGTGTGAGTGTGCGCGTATGCTTGTGTGTGTGTGTGTGTGTGTGTGTGTGTGTGTGTGTGTGTGTGTGTGTGTGTGTGTGTGTGTGTGTGTGTGTGTGTCTGTGTGTGTGTGTGACTTATTTCGACATCAGCATTAGGGTTCAACTAGATGCAGGCTTCTCTGGTGTGTATTCCCGTGATAGGTCACATTTAGATTGGTACATAAGGATGATTTGTGTCTAAAATGAATAGATAACGTTGTCAGTGTTAATCAGGCATCTGGGGGGAAGCAATGCTGCAGGGGAAGTAGCCAGAGAGAAGTCCCAAGGAGAAGAAGCGTCTTAGAAAGGAGTGGTCAACATGACTTAAATCTGCAGCACACGGCCCCCAGCGCCAGAACCCATCTCCGACACTGTTCAACACTTGCGTGAATAATTGGATTAATGTGCTCAAGAACGCGAGAGAGCGAGAAGCTGAGCTGTGTGAATAACCGAGTAACATGTTACACACAGCTCAACAATCTGGACGCACTGATCTGTGCCTGGCTTTTTGCCCCCGCTCTCCAACCCGATCGACACAAGGTAGGAGAGATGAACTACGTGTTCCAGCTCAAAGGCACTATGTAACGTTTAACATGCAATGTGCAATGTCTCATACATAGGTAGTTATTGGTCAACATTGCTGAACAATGCTACGCGCTTATTTATATGATTTATTTATATGATTTATTTATATGATTTATTTATATGATTTATATTATTTAAACGATTTATATTATTTATATTATTTATATGATTTATTATAAAAGGTGACAAACAAGATGCATGGGCAGTCGTGTTGCCACTCCCTTCTCAGTTCAACCCTCTGAACCTCCTGTGGTATGTGCCCAGTGAACCTACATCTGTTTCACACACACACACACACACACACACACACACACACACACACACACACACAGAAGCCCCACGGTAGTGGAGAAGATGGCAGAATCCATCAGAGGTCGCTGGTTCTTGCTGACGGACAACAAGAGCCTGTGATCTTAGATATTGTACCGGTCTCTGGGCCTGCTGTTTGGCCATTCAGCAGTGGCCAGCCAACCACTGAGCCTTTGTCGGGGCTTACAAAAAGAGCCAGTGTGGCGCCGCGTCACAGGCTCATGGCGTCTCTACGGCCTCTCCACACTCTGAGCCCTCTGCTTGTTCAGTCCCCACCTCATCCCACTCCCCCTCAGCATGTCTCGGAGCCAAGAAAGACCCAGGAACAGGCAGGGGGTGCTGGAGGAATGGAGGTGCACCTCCTCCCCCAATGCTACAGAAGGCATTGGACTGAAGGGCAAATCGGGGTCTTGAGTCAGGGTACTCCGATGGCTCTGGGCTAGCTGTGGCCGGGATGGCATCCAGTGTGTTGCATAAAGCCCCTGGCATTCAGGCGTTGAATTGGGAGATTTCTGGGGGGTTTAGTTGTTTAGTTTTGGGGGGTGTTATGAACACGGCTGGTGATGGAGGAGGATAAGCGATGACAGGAGGAAGGCTACTGTGCGTGCGATAGCTTGGTATTTCACAACGACATTAGTGCAGGGTTCAACGCAGTGTTGGCCCAGCGGGGGCCTTTGATTCAAATCAATATGCTCTGTTTGTTTGGTTTGTGCTGTGGGAGAAATCAATGAAAGCATCATATTGTATGCCATGAAAGCACACTGAATCCAAGCGTTCGTTGTTGTCATTATTAGCAGCATGATGTCCATGCCAAGGTGCCCCTATCCATGTGCTTTCCATCCGCATCAGTTCACCTTACAAAGCGGTAAAGCAGGACAGCCTTAGAACCACTAGTTCATGCCGTGGGTGTTAGCTCTATTAATCGTTTTCATTATTTACAGTCTCACAGCCACCATTTCCGGGCAGCCAGTTACGTTTAATCTATCACCTGATGCGCTTAACAGCGAGGGGTGATGTCATTGAGTGAGTATCGCTATGCTAATCAGTTGCACTAATTAGTTACATACTAACGAGGGCGTCCCCGCCGCCGCTTGGCTTCCAGAAGCATCCTTACTCTCCTGCAGGCACACACACAGAAAACACAGGCGGAGTTGGCCTCAGGTAACTGCACACACCTGGCAGGGTGGCGGACATTTTGGATCAGAGATCACACCCCTACCCCCTCCCCCCCCCCACCCCATCTCATCACCCGTCCGTCAGAGATCACCAGTCCAGCCTGACGAACTGACCACCACTGAGGGGTGTTGGGGAGTGTGGGGGGGCCAGAGGGGATAAGAGATGGCTATCCGGACGTCCAACCCACTACCCCCTCCAACACCTCATTCCTAGGGGAACGAGAGTTTGCTGTGCCGATTAGACTCTATCACCGTCACCGTTGGAGAGGAAAGGGAAGCGAGGCGCATACCTGCAGGTTCTTCCTCCAGACGTTGACGGCCGCAAAGGCCAGCTGCATCTGCTTCCTGCGGGCGTCTTTATGCCGCTTGTAGGCAATTTCAATGAAGATGAGGAAGATCCCTGCCGCAATGCCGCCAGCCACCAGCATGAAGACCCCTTGGGGAGGAGGAACACACCGACACAAACACAGGAACAGAAAGAGAGAAGAAGAATCAACAGCCGGTTTTAGACGATGCCGCGTCCGCTGACCGGATGAACACACATGGTCATCCCTAGGCTGATCAGCGATCGCCACCCTTTGGATTCATTACATGTTCATAAACCAGCTCCTACTCCAGCCACCTGCTGCAAGCCACACCACATCAATACGGACATGGATCACCACCTCACACAAAACCCCACAGCATGTGGAAATGCACTACAAGACTGCAAAGAAAAAACCAACGACCAACACTGATACAAATGATTGCTAAAGGTATTGGACAAAAAAGGCCTACAGTACCTCACCACTGCAGTTTTTGTCCAATCACTTTCACAATGGGGTTAGTTCATAAGCCACAAGGGACCATACCTGCCATGTTTTCAAAGGTGAGTGTGGCTGGGGCATTGCTCCGTGAGTCACACTCCTGGTACCTCACCCAGGTTTTATCTAGGTCCTCCATGAAGCCGTTCTCATGAGAACTGCAGGGGGGGTCAGGGAGGGGTAACGGGGAGAGAGGTGACAAAGTTAATGCACAACGCCAGCAGAGTCCGTCCATCACCAACCGATGGCGGTTCAAACTCCCTCCACCGACCGCAGCTCAAACTCAAACTGCTTGGACATGCATATCGGACCGACTGACGGATGGATGGACAAAGACAAACAAGACAGACAAAAAACAAGACGGACTATGAAGAGACAAGACAGAGAGACATACAGAGAAAGGGAGGGGAGAACACAGAGAGTGAAGATGCCAACACAAGGCCATGTTTCTGACAGCTGTCAAAAGTAACCCATAGAAAAAACAAGACTCCACCATGAAATCATAAGAGACAAAAGATGTCGTGGGAGTTTTTGCAGCTTCGGCTGGGACAGACCTGAGAATGGCCAGGGACACATTCTGTTTCCAGGGGCTGTCCTTGCGCATGCCTATGCCAAAGCCCGAACGGAAAAACAGCTCTCCCGTGGTCACCAGGTCGCACTTCTGCGAGGCTTCAAACTCCAGCACCGCAGAGTCCCAGATGAAGGCATGCAGCTTGCTGTGGGAGGGGGAAGGAGGGAGTGGGAGGGAGGGAAGGGGGAGGAGGGGGGTTACGGTGCAACAGTACAATGATTTACAAACACATTTGTGACTCCCGCCCACATCTGTTTCTTTCTTTCTTTCTTTCTCTCGCAACACAATAAGGTGTGCGTCGGTCGGCGTTTACCAGCGACTCCCTACCGCCACCTACGGCCCCCAATGAAATCCAATGCCGGACAGTCGACGCCGCGTCCCCCACTGGATTCCCAACCCCCCATCTCAGAGATGTTTGTCTGGGGTTAAACCTGCAGAAGGGGTGGCGCTGCTCAGCTCAACGTTAGCTCGAACCTCAACAGAACCCGGCGGTCCGCTCCAACGGACCCCACATCCACACGGAAACATCTGTCCCTAGAGCCCTACCTCGACCCGGGTCGATGGACCTGGAGCAGACGGAAGGCCGCGGTAAGCTCCCGCGGTACGCTTCCCGCCGCTCCCGGAGGTCCATTTAGCCCCCCGCGGCCCTTCACCGCTACAGGTGCTGGCTTGCCTGGCCCTGAACGCAACGCATCTGCCTGACAGGCTGAGCCGCTGGCCGATTGCCTGCCCTGGTCGGCCCCTCCGGGCCGAGACTCACTTGTCACGCACGGCCTGGATGGCCTCGGCGGCACTCTCATAGTTGTGCTTCTCCATGTGGCGGTACATGGTACTAAGCTCCACCTGCCGCCGGAAATAGATGTCCACAGAGCTCTGCTTCACCGTGGCGTAGATGAACTTATCCGATGGGTTCCTCAGCTGCAAGTGGAGGGGATGGTGGTTGTGGGGGTGGTGGGGAAGGCGGGTGGTGGTATTGGTGGAGGCGGCGGTTGGTGTAGAGGTGGGTGTTGAAGGTAAAGTTGTTGGGGATGGTGGTGGAGGTGGTTGTAGTTTGGAGGTGGTGAGGGGGTGGAGGTGGTGATGGTGGAGGTGTAGGTAGTGATGGGGGAGATGGTGGAGAAAGTGGTGGAGGTGGTAAAGGTAGAGGTGGAGGTTGTGGTTTTGAGGTGGTTGGGTTGGTGTTAGTGATAATGGTAATGGGGAAACAGAATTGCATTAACAGGGAGCAAAACTCGGCAAAGCATTCTTGGTTGTACTGCTATACATAACGTGACTAGTAAAACGAGTGAAAGGGAAAGACGTACTCTCGGGTCATTGATGCCGGTGATGCGCTCCTCAGGCCGGTCCAGCACCAGGAAGGCAGCCAGGTTGGCAGTATAGGAAGCCACTATGATCATGGCAAATCCGGCCCACACCATACCAAGGATTCTCGCTGAGAAGCTCCTCGGTGCTCCTAAACGCCGACAACAACATGGCGTCTTGTGTGGGATTCTGTTGTTTTTTTTGCTGTTGCAGTAAATCTAATTATTACATTATTTATTTTTTTTACACATTATTCAATTTGAAAAGTTAAGTGAATTACATTTTCACCGTTTGATTTGACGTTTTCCAAGTTCAACACACAAATCTCTAAATATACAATTTCAATACTTTTTAAATGAATGATGAATCTTCATATGCAACACTTCTCTCTGTGGTTGGTCAGAGAGATGTGACTGATAAAATATGAGTTCATAAATGAATTGTCTTCACTATCGTCCGAGTCCACAACCCAAGATGACACACGTCCACAATGAGTGTACATAAACAACCCGAGTAGATACAACTATTATATTATATAAAACAGATAGCTTCGGTCCTTGATCCTGATTGGCTCCAAGCCATTGCAAAATACTCTATAAACACACATCTGTGACTGCGTAACAATACATTTTTGTCGAAATGCACAGCCAGTCTCAAAGTTGTCAATCTTAAAAGTGTTTTGCTGTGCTTTTATTTGGTGAAATCTTACTAGGAATTCTTTAGTAACCATTTGAGTAACCTTCACGACATGACTACCAACTACTATGACTACTAGCTGTTCTAAAATCACTGGATACCACGGCCTCTCGTGGCTTATTGCTACCTTCTCCTATCCCAGAATTCAGCAACACTCCCCAGGAGAACCACATGGCAGACGATAAGGTGAGGGCATCTTCTTCCTCCTCTTCACTGTTCACTTTAAACCTTCCAAACGGGCTGGAAGGAGAGAGAGCAGATTGGGAGGGTAGCAAAGAAACACGTGAGCCATCTTAGGACCAATCAAAGAGGGGAAAACCCTGGCAGCAACCCCAGGCTGGAAGGGGGGGTGGGGGGGATGAAGGGGGGATGAAGGGGGGATGGGAGGGCAGGCAAAGCGAGGAGGGGAGTTGAATCCCGTAGAAAGAAAGCAGACAAACAATGGCGGTGAGATGGTTGGAAAGCGATCTTCACCTCTGCTGGGTTTTCTCTTGTCCAGACGGAGAGAAGATCTGGCCAGTGATCAGCAGTGCTTATATATAAATAAATACTACAAACTATAGACACAAACTTATTCTAATGGACTCGTAACATTCATACCCTCTCAGACACACACACTCTCCCCTCACACACACACACACACTCTCCCCTCACACTCACACACACACTCTCCCCTCACACTCACACACACACACTCTCCCCTCACACACACACACACACACACACACACACACTCACACACACACACTCTCCCCTCACACACACACACACACACACACACACACACACACACACACACACACACACACACACACACACACACACACACACACACACACACACACACACACACACACACACACACACACACACACACACACACACACAGGTGGGTCCCCTTGTACCTGAACCGGTCTAGTAGGTAAAGCATCACCGCCACCACATGCACCGACAGACCCACCAGTAGCCACAGTGTGCTCTGGAACGGCTGCATGAACGAGTCCAGCGTACTGCGCGGTATTTCCTGCAAGCAGACACCCCAGACTGTTATTCCTTATCTGTGCGGCATTATTGTATGGGTACATATGGGGGGGGGGGGGGGGGGGGTTAGGGTTAGGGGGGGGGCGTTGGTCAGAGTCGGAAAATGACGTCAACGGTTCCACATTTTCGCGAATGTTTCGTGAAACGCATTACTTTTATAATATAAAAAAAAGATATAGTAGAAATAAATAGACAAGCGTGATGGTTCCTCTTTAAAATGCCCCTTCTTTCACCGCCAGGCTGATTAGCCCTAATAAATCCTTTTAAAAATCGATGTCCATTGTCTGACGTCACACACGGGATTGTCTATGTCCACGTGTGACGTCATTGTAGCATCGATTTTGAGGTTGCTGGTGACGGTCAATGAACCTGCTGTTGAAACAGGAACCCTGTAAACTACGGGAACCAAAGCAGCCAAAATCTCTCCCACTTTGGTGGCTTTTTTTTTGTTGCTTGTGTTCCCAGCTGGAGGTCGTGACCTTTAACGTCTAGGCACTGTCAACAGTTGGCAAAAGGCCAAGAGCTATTTTGATAAAATCCAATAAACCCGACCCATGTGAGTTGGCCGATTGACCACATTTGTTGGCATCCGTGATAACAAGCCCCGCGCCCCTGGAGAATACTAAACAATGACCAGCCGCCTTCTCACTTTATAAATTTAGCAGACGCTTCTATCCAAAGCTACTTACAGCAAATTCAGATTCAGGTCATTGAGGAGCAGGCAGGGGCCGCAGGGCTTCTAGTCACTTAAGTGTCACTAATGTACCGTTTCATTAAAGTAGCATAGACTGTGAATGATGTCAGCCTCAACTGTCTATAATGGTTAGATTTACATCAAAATGTATACTACTACTATTAGATATAGATGAACATATAGATCTGTCTGTGTGTTTGTTTTTTTTGACCAAATGACATCTTATCTTCTCTAAACGCATCTTGCTCCAGGATGCGTGCAGGTTGGAGGCGTTTCTTTCCGCTGTCTATAGACAGTACCTCTGGTACTACTGTACCAGAGGAACCAGATCGGCCCAGAGAGACCAGGACTACACACACACACACACACACACACACACACACACACACACACACACACACACACACACACACACACACACACACACACACACACACACACACACACACACACACACACACACACACCTTTTTCACAAGGATGGTGAGGCCCTGGTACTTGAAGGGCTTTGAGAATTCAATGTACTGGGCCCTTTCGTTGTTGATGGTGAGCGGGGCCACGATCATGTCTGCCAGGCCCCCCAGCAGCTCTCCCATCATGCCGTTCCACTCCTTCTTGTTGCTGTTGTTCACCTGTGGGAGCATGGCATGACAACACGTCCATCGGGCCGATCTCAAACTTTGATATCGGAAGTCCCTCAACAATAACTCGGCACAGGATTTTACTCTCGTTTGGATCGCTTTATCAAGCACACTTTGTTAGTCAAGGCTGTCGTTAACAAACAATACACTTACATATTCGACTTGTAACGAAAATACTTAAACAATGCACTTAAACATTATGCTGATAAACACAAGTATTATTAGTAGAATTATCAACTGCAACTCCAGTGTGAAGTGAGTGAGAGCGAGACCAGTTCTAACGCATCTGTAATATATGATTTGTCCAGATCATGTATTCAGATGTGTGACATCAGCGTAGAGCTGATTGCGCTGGTCTGAGATGGATCACCTATGGCAATATTTCCCATGCATATATTTTTTTAAATAATAAATCTATGTGTGGAGAAGCGTTTAACACAGGCAAACTACTGTTCAACATCACCCTTCTCCAGCAGGAAATGCCCTAGTGGGAGGACCAATGGGCACCAAGGGATCTCGCCTCTACACCGGCTTATTGGCCGATTTAAGGTTAAGAAAGTTAGTAACTAAAGAAAAACAAGGCAGCATTCAAGGCAGATTAAAATAAAATGTACCCCTTTAATAATAAATACAATACATAATATAAATAACAAAATAATAATAATGACAATAATAATATGAATAGAGCAATTATACATGCTATATTTATTATTTAAGGGGCTTGCAAATTAGCCAGTGTGAAAACTGCTACATCATGCATCAGTAGTGAGCTTATTGAAGTTATATCTTATCTTAAGGCAGGACAGCTTTCTTAAGATAACCCTTATCTTAAGTGACATCATGCATCGTCTTGCGATGACCAATGCGATCTACGAAACTGTTCTACGAGTGACATGAAAAAACAACCGACCCGCTCCTGCGTTCCAAATTTCCCATCAGCCACCAGGTGAACTTCGTAGGTGAAGTTCATGGTCATCGCCAGCTTGATGAGCAGGTCGACACAGAACCCGTAGCAACACTGCGGTACGGTTGGGCGTCCTGTGACCCGGAAACCAGACAGGGACGCAAGTTACAATCGCGCCAAAGGGATCGAGAATGGCGTTAACATTTGAGTTTGTGGGGATGTGGTGGGGGGGGGAGCGGAGGCACATCATGACCAGGCGACCGGGCGGGCAAACTCCACAGAAACACAACACAGAGCGACGCAGGAAGACACGATGTCACACGGCTGACTGGAAACACACACACACACACACACACACACACACACACACACACGCATGTCACACGCATGGAACACACACCTTGCATGGACGCCCACATCGCACCACCCATCCCGCCACCCAATGCCAACAGACATCACACACAGACAAACAATATGTCACACACACACATGGACCCCCCCCCCCCCCCTTTGTCAAGCTTGTTACGCCCCGACACACACGCCCCCTTCCCATCCACCCCAAATCCCACACACAACTTGCATGAGACCCCACACTCACACCACCCTCCAACCTTCCCCTCACACCAACACACAACCCCACACACAACTTGCATGAATGACCCCACCCCCACATCACAACCACACCCACAATGCCAATAAACATTGGCATTGATGCATGTCAATAAACATTGGCATTTACACACACACACACACACACACACACACACACACACACACACACACACGGAATATGGCACAGGAATCCCCATGCATACATATATAGATACCTACAGCATATATATGCATGCATCTCCTGGTTGATGGTTGTTTTGGCGGTGGTTGCAGTAAAAGCACGGATGACATCATAAACGTCCCTGTTGTGTTACCTGGGATGGTTTCATTGGGCCCAGTGCAGATCACCTTTTTAATTAACACCCCGTTCAACGTCATCTCCTCCTTACACGTGCCGTCCAGACTGGTGGGCTTCACATACACAAAGGGCTCCTGGTGGATGGTCACGATCTGGGGAGGACGGCAGCGGGGAGAGAGGGACAGAGAGAGCCGGTTCAACGGTGTATCTGTGTGCACTTGTGTTGGTGTTATACATGTATATATATATATATATGTATATATGCTCTTTTGCTTTCTCATTGATCGACGCTGAATATACTTAGAAACGGTATGCGCATACACGTTCACTCCAGGGTTGAAGTGAGAGTGAAAAAAAAGGTATTAGGTTGAAGATGAAGCCCCGCCCACCTAGACTTCTTTACTTGTCTGCCCTGTGAGCTACGATTGAAAATCAAACCATGAAGGAGGTTGAGGATCAATTGACCCGGTTCCATGGAGTCCATGGAGCCCAAAACGCTCCACTGAGAGGGATGGATCTCCTCTATACCTTTAGACGAGTGGACATCTGGAAGCCTCTGGGTTTCTCTGTCTCTCCTCCCGGCCAGATGATCTTCCTCTGGTTGTTCATCACCACCTGCCAGAGGAGGAGACGGAGGAGGAGGTGGAGACGGAGGAGGAAGCGTGGGAGGAGGAGGAGGAGGAGGAGACGGAGGAGGAAGAGACAGCTCATCAGCCAAAGTGCTGACTCATCGTATAAAAAGCAGAAGCTGCAGATTTTAAATGGTTAACACAGAATATAATTGCCGGGGCAGAAATTGGCAGGTTACCAATTGCTTCATATATTTTACTGTGATTCAAATTATATTTTGACTTGTATCTATGTAGCATATCTTGAGTATTCAGTATCTTATCAATAAATGTATTATCAGTCATTAAGCATATTCATAGATACTACACCAAATGTACCTTTAAATGGACACTGTACGTTTGACTTTAAACTTATTCAACTGCAATTCATATTTTAGAGTAGCCAGTGTAGCAAATGCTGTATCTGGTATTGATAGTGAGTTTCCAAAACTCCACAATCACGATATATATTTTTTGCCCTTATCATTGATCACAGACAGTTGTGATCAACGATCACAACTGAGCCATCAAGCTCCCTGTTTCAATAGAACCAATTGTTCTCCGACAAATGATCCCGTTGTGCACTCGTGTCTGTCAGCTGACCTGCGTTCCATTGTAGATGCCGACTTGAATGAGACGACTCTTCTGGTAGTTGAGGATGCTGTAGTGAGCGTACTTCCTGTCGCCGTCGTCGTTGAACTCCACTCTTCCTGTGAGGCCTTCTGGGTACTTGGATGACATCAGTACTCTGTCGCCGTGGGAAACGCAGAGTGTCATTTTGAGGCCGACCAGAAGGTGGGACAGGTGACGTGCCCGGGATATGTGTTTTTAATGCAAGAAAAGAAAGACTGGCAAAAATAAGAAATAAAGACAATAAAGACAAGCGTCTCACCTCCAAGCAGATCTTGAATTTCAAAATACTTTTACCACTGTTACAAAATACCCTCAAGTACAACGCAAAAAACATCATTCATACGTTCAATCTCCCATGCATCTCTCAGGCAGATGTTGGTTAAAAAGTGTCCATCGCAAAACATCCTAAAAAGAATCAAAGATGGCACCGTTTAAACAGCGGCCCCGTCTTCCAGATGTTGGTGTTCCCCACGCAGCCTCTAGGGGGCTCTGTGATGTTCTCCTTCTCAAACAGCTCCTGGATGGACTGGGCCACCACCGCCACCGCGTCGCTGATGTGCGCCGACTCGTTCTTCCCGTTGATGAGCTGGAGGCCGATGAGACCTGTTTCCCACCACCCGCCGCCCCCACCCCACCACCACCCGCCCCCCACCCGGAAATTACCACAGAAGAAGAAAAACCAAATCACCACCGTGTGGTGCGAACGACGCACCAATTGGATCCCTGTTTGCAATGCACATCAAACCGAAAATGAAAACTTATAGGGGCCTCATGAAACGACATCCGTGGGAAAAGGTCGAACATCAATCATATGATCCAGCCTAGCTTGTTAGCGGGGGGGGGGGGGGGGGGGGGGGGGGTGCTGACCTTTGACCTGCCGGCGTGGTTTTGAGGTGAGGCAACGCGCGCGAGACGGTAAAGAGCATCATGTCTTGATGTTGCTATGGCGACCTTTTACCCAGCATGAGCAGAGAGTCCCTTGAAGTTGGATTTATTTATTCATTTCTGCTAACATAACGGAGGAGGGTAGGGGGAGGACAAGTGATGCATTTTTAATGCATTGTGTGTTTTTTTTACACGGCGGGGGGGGGGGGGGGGGGGGGGGGTAACGAGGGGTGGGTGTGGTACAGTACAAACATACTGCCCTGCCTAGACTTGTAGGACAGGACACGCGTTTGGAAAATAAAAAGCTGTGACGACACAAAGTAATCCAACTTCAGCTAAGTTTTCTGATTGCAATGAGGTCCATTTATTGCAGGCTCCTGATAGAGGAAGTGGACACAGGACAAGACAGGACAGGAGTGTACAGGACAGTACAGGAGACTGTATGACAGCTGAGGCAGAACAGTAAAGCACTGGATGAGGACCTTCAGCAAGGAGTGTGTGTCTTAGTGCCATGGGTGGAGGTGGGGTTAGAGACGCTTGACAGTTGTGAGTAAATAAAAGTGACATCATCATCGTGAGACAGGCGTGGGTGCAGATTCTGTGAACTTTGGGGACGGGGGGGGGGTGATAATTAAGTTGTAGCTTACCATTCTAACTCAGATATACGTCAGGGAGGGGAGAGGGGGGTCTTAAAACTCCCTTCATAATGCATGAGAACCAGGCTATTAATATAGCAGAATGGCAAAATGCACTCAGCACTGGCAGCTCTCACTGTGTGTGTGTGTGTGTGTGTGTGTGTGTGTGTGTGTGTGTGTGTGTGTGTGTGTGTGTGTGTGTGTGTGTGTGTGTGTGTGTGTGTGTGTGTGTGTGTGTGTGTGTGTGTGTGTGTGTGTGTGTGTGAGAGCTTGTATGTATGTATAAATTAGTGTGTGTGCTTGTATGTGTCTCTAAGGGTGTGTTTGTATGTGTATGTGTGTATGTGTGTGTGTATGTGAGTGTGTCTATGTGTGACGAGTAAAGAATTGGAAATAAAGAGACGAAACTGAATCATAGATGGAATCCAAACACATTCATCCAGGATATACAAAAATGACCCATTTAAACCTTTGCACACAAACGATGCTTGAACGTTTAAAACGCACAACGAGCGCTAAGTAGCTAGCCCGCAAACGTACGCGAGCTAACCCCTTCCCCAGCGGGAGTTCACCCCCACTTGGCAGCCGTGCGTTCACCCACCAACTGAAAATCCGGTTACGTTAAGTCAGTTTACGTTGTTGATCAAGTTATTTTCCACCCTGGGGCGGGGGGGGGGGGGGGGGGGGGGGACCGGGGTGGGGGTGGGGGGTGGGGGACCGGGGTGGGGGTGGGGGGTGGGGGGGGACCGGGGTGGGGGGGTGGGGGTGTGGGGGGGGGGGGGGGACATACCGTCTGGCGCCTCGCTCAGGGCTTTACCCGACATCTCGCGTTCGCCCACCAGCCACACGTAGCCGGAGCCCGTCATGTTGAGGAGGCGCGCGGCCTTGTACACCGCCGCCGCGTCCTCCTCGCTGCGGAAACACACAACACCGCGCGCGGGCGGGCGGGGGGGGGAATGACAAACCAAAAGAATAACGGTCAGCATTGTTGAGGATGTTCGGGACATTAGGTTGACGCCGGGAATTACATGGCACCACAACATGGTGGAAGAACTAGTGAGTAGTGAGAGCGGCGTACGAATACTTCTGGATGTCCCTAAGAAGTAGGGATGGGCCAGACGAATCAGGGTCAGTGCCCATGGGCCTCTGACCATTGGCCAGCGGGCCTTTGAAAAAGCCAATCATTGGCGAGGGTTTAAAGGGTCCCTGGTGGTTAACAGGCTCCTGGGTGCTGGGGAGAAACATGATTCTCTCCAATGAGGCCATTTGGAGACACTCAAAGAATGCTTTTTTGATGAGATTTTCAAAAGGATTATTGACTTACTTTCTGCATTTTGACTAACACACTGATCAATGAGACTTAAACAGCGCGAACTCTTTAAACTCCTTGTATCCTAAAAATGTAAGGATTAAAAAGTATTTTTGATGAGACGAACAGCATTTGAAGGACAACCATAACACCAGGGGAGACATATGTGTTGCATTTGTTCCAACTGCCATGTTAGTTGTAGCGCAGTGGCTTGTTAGCTGTTGCTGTCATCTTTAATCATTATGGGACCTTGTTGTCAACCCAGCTTTGATCTATGTTTAGGCATTTAATCAGCCTCTGAAGGGTAATGGGAGTGTCTTCAAATCTTAGGACGATGGATGTTCTGAACGAAGATGACGAGTGTCCACAAACGACGGCTCTTCTGGATGAGGTTTCTTCACGGATGCAGTGCCGAAAAAGGCCATGTTTTAACCATAGTGATGATTAGCCACTATGCGCCATTTAAATATCTACCCTCTAGTGACATCATAAGTGGGCGTGTCCAGTACCAGGATTTATGATGGTAGAGAGATCAGACCTACCAGCGTACCCTGTGGACTGTTCACTGTGACAACTGGTAGGCTGATCTATCCACCATACATCAGCTGCACCACACTCCCGCTAGTGATGTCACAAGAAGGGCCCTTTTAAAATGGCGGCGGTTCTGCTTCATCAAATCAAATTATACTTTATTTACGGAGCACCTTTCAGACAAGCAAATGCAATTCAAAGTGCTTTACAGATTTAAACACAGATAGATCTCATTATAAAGTCACACATTCATTAAAAAAAACCACAAGGGGGTTAGGTGAGGGGGTTAGGGGTTAGGGTTAGGTGAGGGGGTTAGGGTTAGGTGAGGGGGTTAGGGGAGGGGGGGGGTTAGGGTTAGGTCACCTGGCGGAGAGGATGATGACTCGGGCCTCCAGCTCCTTGGCCTCCAGCAGCAGTGCCGTTAAGTTAGTCTCCTGGCTGAACTGGAGGACTTTCTCTGCCTGTGATCGAGGCACAAGAAAGGTCAAGCCAGCTACTTTTCCCCAACGAGGAAACCATGCTCACCTCGATGGTTCACCTGCTCTCTTCCACGTCGGTTGGTGGTGTTTGGTTTTTCAGAAAAAAAAAATAAGAAAAAAAAACGGAGAGAGTTCTACCTAGTGGAAGTAGTTAAAAAATAAATTATATATATATAAGAAAAAAATATTTTTAAATATAGATGCGATCCGGGGGGAATCGGCTGAACGGAACTAAAAAAATAAAAATAGCTTGGAGGGAAAAAAATCATTTAGCATTTTTTGTCGCATGCAAACTGAGGATTGTCAAGGCTCCGGGGAAAGACGTGCATGTTGGGTCGAAGGTCAATGCAACCAGGAACTAAAAACGGGTGAAGGGTTTGGGTGAGGAAGAGGAGGAGGGGGGTGGCTGGTGAGGGGGTTACTTTTTTCCCTCCCCCGGAAAACTAAGAACGTACGTTGAAAAGTGTGTGTGTGTGTGTGTGTGTGTGTGTGTGTCTGTGTGTCGGGAGGAAGTGCTACATTTCAAACAGGAAGTAGCAACCTTCTTCCACACCGTCGGTTCCTCAGGAAGGAATGTGTGCGTGTTTGTTTGTGCGTGTGCATGTGTACATGCATTTCCTGGAAAATGAAAAATGATAAAAGCGGGACGGGGGAAAAGAGGGGAAAGAGGGGGAGGAGGGGCGGCTGCTGTTCACTAGTTTTTAGTATTTTTTCCCACTTTTTATTCCTCATGGCAAGAAAAAGGTCATTCTTCGGTGAAATCATAGGGAAATGTCTCAAAAGTAAAAGAAAATCAAAATCAGAAAACACGTGCTACCAAGAGAGAGAAAGGGTGGGGGTGGGGGGTCAATTCTGGGTCGACTGGTGGCTGGATATTATATATTTTATTCTAGTTGCTACGTTTGGAGAGTTTGTGGGCGGCGTGCATTGACCATGCAAATATACCTTGGGTCCTCGCTTGTTGTCATAGGACAGTTGGTCGAGGTTTTCATAGTTCCTTTTTTTATTCTGATGAGTAATGTGCACAGAGAAAATATGCAGACACAGAAAAATATTATAAACAGTTGAAAATGGAAGGGCAGTAAAGCATTCCAACAAATCTCCCACTTTTCTGCTTCAAATCGGGACCTTTAGACGTGGGGTTCGCAAAGAGCAACCAGAGACAAGACGAGGACAACGATGGCTCCCTGCCGACTAACCGACATCTTTGTCTAGCGTTAAACGTCAACTGTCAACATCGCTTATACAGATGTGGTACAGCAAACACCTATCCAAGGAAACCTATCTCTAAAACGAGTCCTCCTTTTCAAACGTCCATCCAGAAACATCATACATATTGTTTCGCCCTTTTTATCCGTCACCATTTTGTTCTCGTTTGTTCCGGAACGTTCTGTTGGAACGCACAAGGGAGTTCTGCTTTTCAGACAGGCAGCCATTTTACAGTAGAAGACAGAGTCCTTTTGGTTCACAGACTCCTCCTGCTCCTACACCCTCGACTGAGCACACCACAGCTCTCTCTCTCTCTCTCTCTCTCTCTCTCTCTCTCTCTCTCTCTCTCTCTCTCTCTCTCTCTCTCTCTCTCTCTCTCTCTCTCTCTCTCTCTCTCTCTCTCTCTCTCTCTCTCTCTCTCTCTCTCTCTCTCTCTCTCTCTCTCTCTCTCTCTCTCTCTCTCTCTCTCTCTCTCTCTCTCTCTCTCTCTCATACAGTGCATCATACTTCTTGCAACAACAACAAAATGTTCTTTGAAATACTATCGCACTTAAAAGTGTGGCATTCATACTGGCCTGAAAGACGTCTGACCCAGGAGGCTTCTATATAATCAGGTCATGGTATTTGCCGCATTGTGTATTTTTGACGTTAAACATAACACTTGTGAGTCATTACCATGACAATGTGAACTGGCTTCAAATATTACAGCTCCAGCTCTCTCTCGATGCTCGTAGAGCCTCTGCTTTGGTTGTGCAGTGTAACTGGAACATCAGTGCTTCTAGTTATTAAGACCTTGGAAGAGAACATTGTAACTGCAGCCTTTGGTTGCCATGGGAGTGAAAGGCAAGATTTATTTTCAACGTTAAAATACATATTTTGGTCTAATTGCCAGCAGAGTGCCACACAAGGCAGGTTTTAATAAGGTAGCGTTAATAACAGCTTTGAGTGACAAAATGTTTTTATTACTTGCTAAAGAAAACGTTTTAAGAAGCACCGAAGAATTCTAAGTCTTAAATCGAACAATAAATCGACCAACTAGATTAATGATTTCAAAATTCACCTTCAAGTAAATAATTCCTAAATCTGCATTTTAAAACATGTTCCTTGGCGGCAATTTTTCCATAGTAACAGTTTCGCAAAACCTGTATTATCAGTGTCCTACATATTGTATGTCGTGTATACTCAAAACTGCTCGGTGACCATCATGTCATTTTGTAGCCTTCCGGCCTAACTGAGGATGTTGTCACCTGAAGTTAAAACTAAAAACAAATCCCCTTAGACACAATCCTAAATCTTTGCTCCATGGGAATGTAACAGTGTCACCATGCAGTGAACTGTCACACAAACACAAAGTGCCATCGCTTAAACTAACAGCCACAGCAATGTACTATTTGTACGTGTATATCGCAGGTTTACTTGCCTGATGTCAATTAACATCAGGCAAGTATGTAAGTAAATTAACCTATGCATATTGGCATCATGGAATCCATAAACCTATGCACCATTTTCAAAGTCAGGCACTTACATAGCCAATAAACCCTGTTATACAATGCCAGTAAAAAAAACACACTCAAATGGAAACATAGGGCCGTCATTAAGAGCAATATGTTTGCGATCCAACATCTGGCTGTCCTTAAAAGCTTGTCACGAGCGCCAAGCGATAGCGGTCCTGATGAATTCATGAGAAGTGACCCGCGCCGCTGCCCTGCTAATCCTAACCCTGCTCTGGATCCCCAAGCGTGTTCCGCATTAAATAATTCAACTGGGCTTCTGATTTAATTACTGCTTCGAATCAGAACTCATTCCACTCTGAAACACAATTACACCAACAAGCCCCATAAGGGAGAGAAACCACAGGCAAGAAGTCGCCAAGTGGCCCAAATCCACATCCCATGATACACTCATGCTAGTAATTGTATCCGAGTCCCTCTTCCTCCCATCCCCAAAACAAGAGTGCATCATCATCATCATCATCATCATCATCATCATCATCATCTGTTGAGGCTCAATATAGCACATAGCTCTCCACTGACCCACATACACAGCCCAGAGCTAAAAACCATCCTCTATCTTCTATGGTGTTGTCTTTAAAAAGCACAACACGTGCATTACATCTACTTGCATCTTAGCCTAACGAGCCAGATGGCTTAGGACATGAAAGGACGGGGCTTTATGTCTCTACAATAAAGCCATCCATCCATCCGTTAAATATGAGCTCTGCAGGACCAGAAATGTAAACAGCACCAGCTCCCTCTGTGGTCTACACAGGATAGGGTGTGGAAGGTACTGGGTTTCCATCCCCAGTGGCCACAGCTTACTTGTGGGCATAGTTGCGAGTGGCAAGGGTGTTCAACTCCCGGACAAAACGTACTGGGTTCGATTCCCAATGTCTGCAGTCGAACCTAAAGTTGCACTCAAATGGTACTTAATAGTTTCTAATAGTCTGTGACAGTTTGCTGAACCCCACGTTAAAGTTCCACTATTTGGCTCCCATCGTGGATAGACACGGGATAATTTGGACTATGGTAAAAAGCAACGTGAGGATGAGTAGAAATCAACGTACAAACTCTGACTTGTCTGATTTACACCACATTAGACGACGTCGATGTCTTTAGGGGAATGTTAGCCAATGCATACACAATGGTGAGAAAGAGATGTGGCCACACAACGCAAAAGGAAAACAGTTACAAACACAGAACCGCCGCCGTTGTCAAAGAAAAACAAAACAGGTTCTCGCGCGCACAACATGGGGGCTCGGGGTGGTGTGTGTGGGGGGGGGGGGGGGGGGGGGGGGGGGGGCGACGCCAGTCCCTCACCTTGGTCTCTCTCTCTTCCAGAAGGGTCTCCAGCCTCTTCTGGGCGGCGCGGCCCTCGTGGTCGTCGCTGACGATGAGGATGATGTGGTTCCAGCGAAACTCGCGCATCATGTCGAACCACACGTGGGCCTGGTGTGAGTACGGCGGCACCGTCCGCAGGAAGGACAGGTGGATGCTCTGGAGTCAGGAAGAGAACACTTTGTTGACCGCTTTTCCCCAGACAGGAGGTCACAGCGCTTTACAACCAGAGCAGGGGTTCGATAAACGCCAAGACACATGAACACGCAAAACAGAACAAACATCGTTGGGAAGGGGAGGAGGAGGAAGAGGAGGAGGAGGGGGGGGAGGAGGAGAAGGGGGAGGAGGAGGGGGGGAAGGGGAGGAGGAGGAGAGGAGGAGGGGGGGGAAGGGGAGGAGGAGGGGGGGGGGAAGGGGAGGAGCAGGGGGGGGGGAGGGGAGGAGGAGGAGAGGAGGAGGGGGGGAAGGGGAGGAGGAGGGGGGGGAAGGGGAGGAGGAAGAGGTCAATAGTGGAGGGGTGGGGAGGATAGTTGGGTTTGATCCCCAATGTCCAAAGTTGATATGTAGGCATCCTAGAGGAATGTTTTCCTTATTGACTTCAATGCAAGTTGCTTTGGATAAAAGAGTCTAACAAGTAAATAATGATTTTCTGGGAGCGTCTTCCATTCGAAAAGGTTATGGGATAGATTACCCATGACCTAACCCAGACCTTCTCATTGATGACCGACGCTTTGGATGAAAATGCTTTTGGTTTCACTAAATAGTAAATAATGATTTTCTGAAAGAATGATTGTAGCAACGGTCAATGCTACACTCCACCTAGGTGACTTTCCTGCGCTCCTCCAAACATAAAGGACGCAGGGTGGTGATGTAACATCCGGTTTATTGTTACAGTTGTAGTTAATGAACATGGCAAGGGTGCTCCGCTGCCACGCAGGAGATGTGTGGAGACGGCTGGTTTAACATGTGCACACTGATTACCCAATGTGCAACAGGTGTGCAGCCTCACCCAGCCCCAGAGTCCAATCAGACTCGGCCAGGTGAGGCTGCTTAAACCAGCCATCATCCACACACACTTCCACAATGATATTCTAGTGTTTGTATCCTAGGCAAAACGTTATGGGTTTGAACCCCTACGTCCGCAGTCTACCTGTAGGTATCCTTGAGCAAGATGCCCTAATGCCTACCTGCTCCTTTACGACATGTTTCTCAAATTCACATCGCCTTGGATAAATGAGTAAATAGTTGTCAAAGTGTGCTAGATTTCAAACACTATATATCAGGCTTTGGTTCCCTATATCAGCAACAAATGAAGCCATGGTAATTTCCAGCCTTTTTGGACAGGATTCATTGGGGATGAAACCCAGGTGGATCAGCTCATGGTTGTGACGTTGGGAGTTTGAAAATGATCTCTGGTGTCAACTCTGGCCCCGCCCCCTTGTGATGTCACTCAGAGCACCCTATCAGAGGTATATAAAGATATAAATGGGCATGAGGGTCTTTGACTATCAAAGAAGATCCAGCTGGGCTTTTGTCAAACGTAAACATATTTTCTTAATAAATGCTTCTCATCTAAGAACAAACCATGGTACTTGCTGAAAATAGTACTTAGAAGAGATATGATAGAGATAGAGATATAGATATTTATAAAGATAGATGATCCAGAAGGAAAATTAAATGTGTTGTATGCCAAATGTTCTTTATGTGCTTAGAGTATTTCTGGAACAGAACATTCTGCCTATGCAGATGGTTCGTCTGTATGGCTTTAATCCATGGGGAAAAAAAGAGTTTAGTTCCATAAGAGATATTCAGATTTCTTTGGTGGCACATGTTTTATACTTTTTATAGGTTGTGTAAATGTTAATTCACACAAACGCACACCGACGCTCATGCTCTGTTTGCAATAAATATATTAGGGGGGTTTCAGTTATAATTTCTGATCGCTATCAATGTTTCAGTTGGAAAGCCATTTAATCAGGGCTGTCATAACGAAAAGTGATGTTCTGATGAATCTTAGAAGCTTTTCAAACTCTCCCTAGGGTGCTCTATCCTACTACTACTCTCTATATCTCTCTCTCATACTACTACTACTCTCTATCTCTCTCTCTCTCTCTCTCTCTCTCTCTCATACTACTACTCTCTATCTCTCTCTCTCTCTCTCTCTCTCTCTCTCTCTCTCTCTCTCTCATACTACTACTCTCTATCTCTCTCTCTCTCTCTCTCTCTCTCTCATACTACTACTCTCTATCTCTCTCTCTCTCATACTACTACTACTCTCTATCTCTCTCTCTCTCTCTCTCTCATACTACTACTCTCTATCTCTCTCTCTCTCTCTCTCTCATACTACTACTCTCTATCTCTCTCTCTCTCATACTACTACTCTCTATCTCTCTCTCTCTCTCTCTCTCATACTACTACTACTCTCCGTATCTGTCTCACTCTCTCTCTGCCTTTCACTCTTGTTTCTCACTCACTCCCTCTCTCTCTGTCTGTATCTCTCCCGCTCAATCTCTACCCTGTATCTCTCTCTCTCTAAGTGGTCCACCCTTCTCTTTTGTGCTCTCTCTCTCTCTCTTTTTCTCCACAATATATCTCAATGTCTCTTGACATAGAGACAAGCCTGTGGTGAGTCTCTCTCTCTCTCTCTCTCTCTCTCTCTCTCTCTCTCTCTCTCTCGCTCTCTCTCGCTCTCTCTCTCTATAGATTATCTCTGTAAGGCCTGTGGTGAGTCTCTCTCTCTACAGTATAGCTCTATGTCTCTCGACCGCTCACCTTGTCAGAGTAGATGGACATGCGTGTGGTGAGTCTCTCTCTCTCTCTGTCTCTCTGTCTCTCTCTCCAGTATATCTCTATGTCTCTCGACCGCTCACCTTGTCAGAGTAGATGGACATGCGTGTGGTGAGTCTCTCTCTCTCTCTGTCTCTCTCTCTCTCTGTCTCTCTCTCTCCAGTATATCTCTATGTCTCTCGACCGCTCACCTTGTCCGAGTAGATGGACATGCGTGTGGTGAGTCTCTCTCTCTCTCTGTCTCTTTGTCTCTCTCTCTCTCTCTCTCTCTCTCTCTCTCTCTCTCTCTCTCTCTCTCTCTCTCTCTCTCTCTCTCTCTCTCTCTCTCTCTCTCTCTCTCTCTCTCTCTCTCTCTCTCTCTCTCTCTCTCTCCAGTATATCTCTATGTCTCTCGACCGCTCACCTTGTCCGAGTAGATGGACATGCGTGTGGTGAGGCCGACCACGGGGATGCGGTAGAAGCCGGCGGTGTAGGAGACGGGTGTGGGCGTCAGGTGGTCGTTGGACTGGGGCGGGTGGCTCACCAGGATGGCGTAGACCTGCCGTGGACAGAAGAGAAGCATTAATGGTCACGTGTCTCAAAACGCTGCGCAAACTGGATGAAAGCAACAATAAATTACACAGCAAGAAAGGTGAGGTTGCTGGCCAGAGAAGCATAATAATAAATAATAATACGTTTGATTTATATAGCACTTTTCATTGTCAGGGATAATCTCAAGGTGCTTCGACAGTGCATTAAAACAATACAACAATAAAACAGACAGCAGGGAAAACTAGATGGCTAAATGAAAAGTGTCACTGAATAAAAATGTCTAGAGGCCTGTTTTAAAAGAGGATTTGAGGAAAAGAGGAAGATTGTCTCTTAATGCTTTGTTTTTTTTAATTGAGATTTATTCATTTTTAAAGCACTATGAATGGCTTTGTGTTTGAGGGGTACTATACACCCGATAACCTGTAGGCATCCATGAACAAGATGCCCAGCCCCTACCCGTTCCCTAATGACATGTATCTGAATTCACTGTAAGTTATTGTGGAAAATCGATTCCCGCATAGTATTGCACATTGTTGTGTTTCTGCTGGTTGTCTGTTTGGTATGGTATGGTATGGACGTCAGCTTTTCTGCTGAATCTGCTGTCAAAATGTCACAACAGTAAATGTCTAATGAGATCTGGCCCTGGGCATGAGAAGGGATGATCTATATATAAATAGATGTTCTATATAGACACTGTTATAGACACTGGGTGTATAGACACTCAACAGAGTGCCAGCACAGCAGTCTGCTATGTAGCACCGTCAGCATATAGTCAGTGCTTAATCATGACCTTTTGCTATCCTAACCTATCTTACGATACGCCATGTTCATTTTATCTCACGTTTATTTCAGCTGTTTAACAAGAGAATGCTATCTGCGGCATAACCGTTTCAAATAAACCCAGTTGCAACCAAAAAGATTGTATTACAGACCTAGTACCTGTACACACACAATTGGTTGTACCGAAAAAGCGAATCATTTCAAACATGGATACCACATAGAGAAGATCAAGAAGACGTTACGCCCATAAAAAAAGGTGGACATTTTCTCTTCACTCCAGCTGGAATCCATTTCTTTCCGGTCTGATTTCTGCACAAATCAGCGCGCTCTGCAGTCAGCATGTGAGAAGCAGCAAGACCCTCTTTCACTCAGACTAACAAGACGGCACGGATTCCTTTTCCTTCAGAGTGTGCCTGGAGAAGCGTGTCTCCGCGGCCCCGGATCGGGGGCCAAAGTGCTGGCATGGCGGTGTGGATTCTGGGGGGGGGGGGGGGGGGGGGGGGGGGGGGGAGGGGGGGGGGGGGAGGGGGGGGGGGAGGGGGGGGGGGGTGGGGAGGTTGGAAAGGACCAACGGCTCCCGTATGGTTGGGTCTTGAATGGAGATCCTCGTCCAAGCAAGCATGGCTTCCAGGCATCGCTCCTCCACCATCTGCCACACCAGGGTCCTCCGCCATCAGCAGAGCTCCACTACCACTAAACCGGTGGATGGTTACGCGGGCAGAGTAGTGTACTGGCTAAAGGGATTTCCTGACCCCAAGCCCCAAAAAGGCACTGGGTTCGAATCCCCACTGAGCCCACTAAGCCAAACATGAAGGTGACCATAACGGTTGTTTGGGGAATTTTACAAACTGTGATGAGCCAGGATGGAGTTGTGGCTATGGTTTGTTCGACTCCCATTTGAAAGGTACTGGGTTCTATCCCCCGGTGATATGGTCACAATCTTGTTTCAGGATGTTCTCTTTTTAAAATGTCCTGAAACAAAATGCAGTTGAAAGTAACCCACCAAAGCCCACGATGAAGGCATCACTTTATGGTAACCATGACTGTTGTTGTTGTTGTTGACTATGTTATAGGGGACAGGTGAGTGGTAGTAACTTTAAGCCAGGGTGTTCGACTCCCAATCCCAAAGGTACTGGGTTCAAACCCCCCAATTTCTGCATGTCTAGCCAGTACGCATCCTTGAGCAAGATGCCCTTACCCCCACCTGCTCCTAAACACGATGTGTCTGAGTTCACTGTAAGTTGCTTTGCATAAAAGCGTCTGCTAAATGACAAAATTAATAGCACAGCCATGTGCATAATTTAACACGGACCATTTGTTAACATAAAGAACGAGCACTAGCGTGACAAGTGTTACAACCATTGCTAGTTGTAATCTCGAGAGTTGCACGTGAACGCGTTGGACGAGCGCGCGATAAGCTACGCTGTGCTGCAGTGCGTATAATGCTCGCAGGCTCTCTTAGTGATTACGCCTAGCGGTGGAGCTAACACAGGTGTCCGTGTAAGCAGCGCAGCGGGGAGAGAGAGAGAGAGAGAGAGAGAGAGAGAGAGAGAGAGAGAGAGAGAGAGAGAGAGAGAGAGAGAGAGAGAGAGAGAGAGAGAGAGAGAGAGAGAGAGAGAGGGAGGGAGAGACACAGACAGAGAGAGAGAGAGACAGACAGACAGACAGACAGACAGACAGACAGACAGACAGAAAGATGGAGGAGAGAGAGAGAACAAGACAGAAAGAGGGAGACAGAAAGATGGAGGAGAGAGAGAGAACAAGACAGAAAGAGGGAGACAGAAAGATGGAGGAGAGAGAGAACAAGAAAGAAAGAGGGAGACAGAAAGATGGAGGAGAGAGAGAGAACAAGACAGAAAGAGGGAGACAGAAAGAGAGGGAGAAGACAGAGCGAGAGATAGAGAGAGAATTAAGGAGAAAGGAAGCTGAGATGGAATGAAAGTAGACAGATACAAAGAGGGAGGGCGAGAGACAAAGAGATAGAGAGAGAGCCAAAAGAGAGACAGAGACAAAAGAAGTAATAGGTAGAATGGGAGCGAAATAAGAACTAGACAGAGAGAAAGAAAAGAGGCAGCAGCACAATAAATAGACAGATAAAGAAACAAAGTGCGAGAGAGAGATCCAGAGAGACAGAGAGAGAGAAAATAAAAAAAAAGATAAAGCAATGGAAAGAGAGACTTTGTGCCTGAGCTGTCTACGTGACAGCCTCCTTAAAAGTCATTTTGGATTTTCGTTTACAACACATGATAGCACATGAGAGGATGGGCCAGGGCTTGTTGGACATCATGTGGTTAAATGCCTATAGTCAATGTGCAACCTACCTGTCTTCTGAGCTACGATTGGTGGAAGCTTTATCCACGTTATTATAACACGGTGAGTGCAGACATTCCCCAGCACGGTTTGATTCCCCCTAACCCTTGGCTAATGGGTTAAAGTCGTGCTCTACCAGTTAAAAACCACTTTAACACCTTTAAAGATGTCACCACCAGTAACATCTCTTCTTCATTGGTGTTCATTTAAAGGTGCGATCAGCAATTTCTGCTTGCCCCACTTCGTTTTGTTTTATTAAATTGCGTTTGAATGTTTCTCATGCATTTGGCTCCACAGCAACGGAGTCAAAGAAACCCACGAGAGCCATGAGACTCAATTCAAACACAATTTGATCAAAACCAAGAGGGGACACTCCAGCTTCCAGTGATACGTGTTCGTTTAGCCAGCAGTGTCCATTTGAATGAGGCCAGCCTGCCTGGGACAGGAGTTTCAATGCAGTGTGTGTGTGTGTGTGTGTGTGTGTGTGTGTGTGTGTGTGTGTGTGTGTGTGTGTGTGTGTGTGTACATATACAGCAGAAAGTAGAACAGCCTCTCTGTGTAGAACATTATGAATGGCACCTGGTTCATCTCCCTCCCCGTGTGTCCGTTTCAGCTCAGTGGATAAGTAGCTCATGGACACGCTTTGACCTCAGATGTAAGCCTATTTCTGGAGACGGGGTGCAAACATCTCATGGGCATTGCTCTCTGGTACCTATATGCTCCACGGAAACCATTTGCGGGATTAACAAACTGTTCTGAACCTGAATTCAGCATTCGGATTAAGAATTTGAATTATGAATCTTTAAGAGGATAATGAAAAGGAGGTGTGTGTGTTAACACGACTAACAAACACAACTTGTACACACACATACACGTGCACACACGCGCGCGCACACACACAAACTACATTTTCATCAGACTCTTGGTGTGTGTGTGTGTGTGTGTGTGTGTGTGTGTGTGTGTGTGTGTGTGTGTGTGTGTGTGTGTGTGTGTGTGTGTGTGTGTGTGTGTGTGTGTGTGTGTGTGGGTGTGAAAAGCATTTTAAACAGTACTTTAGGTCTATATATTTGTCTGTTGTATTTTCAAAATGAGAGAATGAAAAATGCACCAGATCAATGGCTTTGATTGACGGGATAATAAACCAGCGAGAAGACCATAGACTACAGACAGTGATTTACCGTTCATCATCGGCGACCCTGCTGTCAAATGACAAATGACATGGTCGACCAACATTGTCCTTAAGCGACCTATTGCTCGCCGGGTGGCACTGTCCATTGACCCGAGCTTAACGGGGGGAAATGAAGCCATATTTTAACATGGCGGGGCTCGGGAAGCGAGGACACCCCGGTGACTAAAGCCGTTTGAAACCTCTCCGTTCTGAATTACAGCATTGGTGGAGGTAGAGGTGGAGTTTAGCCGGCAAATCACGTTAAATGGACCCCTGACCTGCAGGCTAAACGGTGGGAACAGGGCAGGCCTGGTGCATGTAAAGGTGATCCACCAAAGTACCTGGCTGGAGATGAGATCTTCGCAGACGGAGAGGGCCATCTGGATTGCGTTGAGTTTGTGCGTTACGGAGATGGCGGTGAGCTTGAATTTGTCCCGGCCGTAGATCTGGTTGGCCTGGGTCACGGCATCTTTGAAGACCTGCTCGTACCTCTTGTGGCTCAGGACGGCCCCAATGTTCACTATCTTCGGCTCGCAGCCGGCCCGCGCGCATGAGCACGAGAGGAGCACCGCCAGCAGAAACAGACGCATCGCTCCTCGAGCCACCGACCAACAACAGCACCACAAATACGGCGTTTCCCGCTCGCTCTTCTCCCGGTTGGCGGGTCGGCTTGGCCAGTACCGGCTCGTGGTGGGAACCACGGATTTTCCGCCCGGTAACCGTACGGTGGGAGGAACGCGCCCGGTGGAATTGGCTCTATAAATCTTTACGTGCAATGCGGAGGAATTCCCGTTCTCAGTTGGACGCCAACTGCCGCATATATGGCTATAAACTCGTTCAAAACGAGCAGAACCTCTTATTTAGACCGTGAATAACTACGCTGGTCCGCGGCATTGAGTTAAAGAACATTGAAGCAGTTCGCGTCTATCCCGTGTGTGGGTGTTCGTATCGCTGTCTCCAACCTCCGCGGGCTGCGCGCGGTGCTCCTCGGTGAAGTGATAACACTGATGCGGCGCTCGCGGCGCAGCGTCTGTCCTTAGTGCTGACAGCTGTGCTCGCGCGCCGCAGCGAGGGCGCGCCTGCGCCGTTAATGCTAGTTCTACTGGGTGGAATATATATATATGTTCTGCTTTAGTGCGTTCTGCTAG